>CABEEJ010000221.1:24084-39669 GCA_901482245.1 Timema douglasi
GGCATGGCCCGTAGGTTTAAATATACCTATGTAAATTGATTGAGCCTCTTGTAAGGGGTTTGGCCTGTATTCTAGGCCCTCGTATATAACGGGACTTGAACTTGCCCTATGTAAGTCATAACTTAACGTGCATGTCCAACATGCCTAGTGGTTAAGGGGCCTGTAATGTAACTCTGTTGTCTGAGTTAGTTCTTCTGGCGCCTCACGCCCCTTGTTGGCCCAGACTTAGGCTATGTTACCTAAAAGCCAACTTAGTTTGTATAGACTGTTCTTATTGAGATTACGTGCATAATCCTTGTCATGTATCATGTTGTTTCAATAAATTGCATTACTTCTACTTACATCCTTTTTCTTTTTTACTTCTGTATTTATATGTTCGTGCACCCCTAATAAAAAAAGGGCACGGTGCAAATTCAACCTTCACAATGCCTAATCTATTAGCGTAATTGGTACTTAAAGCGTATAACCCGAATGGGTAGTAAGATGCGGTGCTAAATATTGTTATTATTTATTATTATTATTATTAACTTTTACTTGACTTGGAGTTCTTTGAAATGTGGGGCTAAAGAAGACTTTAGAAAATCAGGTAGACATATGGGGTGACAAAAGAAGTAGTAAGTATAGTAGGTGGGAAGAGAACCATTTTGGATGAGATTCCTAAGTACAAAGCAAGCCAGATCCAACGCATCCTTAGGAGGAACTTTCTTCTGCAAGATGTCATAGAAGGGATGGTCGAAGGAAAGAGGAACTTAGAAAGGACGAGGATTTAAATATTGGATGGATTTCTTTTTCTAAAATATGTTAATTTTAGGGTGGTGTATTTACTTATGGCACTAGGAGCTCGAAAGTTCATTGCCAAACTTACAAAAATACGCCACCTATCCCTATATTGAACTAGTTCTATCCAGTCTACCTCATAACACCAAAACTCTTTAAGGTTCATTCTAATGTTATTCTACCATCTGCGTATAGTCTTACCAATGGTCTCTTACCAATGGGTTTGCCAATCAGTACACTGAACTAGATTCTCAAATTCGCACTGCATGTTCAACCCACCGTAAACTACAATACTTTATTACTATAACAATGTATTGTGACAAGTAGAGATTATAACTCATCATTATATAACCGCCTCCACTCCTCAGTGGAATCATTAATTTTGGACAAAGTATCTTCATAACCACCTTATTTTCGAATACCCTAGATTTGTTTTTTTAAACTAAGGTAAGAGATCACGTTTCACAACCATGGAGAACAACCGGTAAATTTAATGTTTTGTATATTCTGAATTATACATTTCCTGAAACCAGGCGAGTTTTCAACAATTTACTAAACGAGTAAAGCATGCATTTCTCAACAAGTATTCTTTTTCTAATTTGCTCTCTAATACAGTTATTTTTATTTAAAACTGTTCTTAAATATTTCAATTTATTTTCCATGCCGAATGATATTTGGTTCACGGTACTATATAGGTTATTGTCCTCAATCTTTGTTCACTCTGTGATCATATACGCCGTATTTGACGCCTTCATTTCTCCTTACTTGCTTACTTTCGACAAATTATATAAAATTTGCATTTCCTAATTTACCTAGAGGATATAGATAAAACTGTGTATCTGTAAATATCCTTACATAATCAAAAAGAAAAAGATATTATTTTTACAAACTAAAAATAACTATACGTTATCTAAAAGTAGCCTAATTAAAAAAAAATTGAATTTAGCTAAAATATTTGAACAACTTGGTTTAAAATGTCCATTTAAAGAGCGTTAATGTTATTAACAAGATTTATTTGTTTACTTTTATGGGAAAAATTCACTTTTTACCTTAGGGTAGTTAACTGAAAACCTATTTTTGAACATTTTCTTCCAAGCTTTAATACACAATATTATTAAATCTGTGTCGTGCCATTTATTTAACATGGATAAGCAAAGAAACAAATAAACTTTAAATCCAAGTAGAAATAACAGAAGAAAATAAAACCTTAAACCCGAAGAGAAATTATTGTTTGTTTTGGTTGTTTCGTATTCACATCTGCACTGGGCCATCCATAAACCACTTAACGCTGTACAGAGGGGCAGGGGGGGGGAGAGGTAAGCTTTAAAGTCTACATGGTGTTACATGGGGGTAGAGTAGGTTCATCACACTGTTACGTAACACTCATATTATGATGTCAAAACAATACTATTATTATGGTACAGGTTTTCACAGTTAATAAACATAATTTACGATAACTTACGAATAGGTACAGTGTTGAAAATAATTATCTTTATATATATTTTATTTTAACACCTGTTCTTACTATCCATTCGTGTTAGACGCTCATGTACTAATACCGCTAATGGGCTAGGTATGAGAAAGGTTGATTTAAGAGGAAGTGTATCCGAATTTGAGAAAGAGTGGAAAATCATTTAGAAAAATACAAAACAATACATCCAATCGGGATCGAACTACGATCTCCCCGTTATCGGCATTAAAGTCTATTGTGAAGAATAATGCCTTAGACCATGCTTCCACCGAAGCAGGGGAAAATTAAATTAGGTTGATGTGAAAGTATACGTAGAACAGGTTGGGAATAAAAGAGGGGAGGGTGGATTCAGTCTATATTTCTATTTGGTGTTACGTAGTGGAAAAGAAGGTCCAAAAAGTTAAGAAAAAAGCGCTACGCGGCTTATGGAGAGCTCCAGAATAAAAAAGTGCTACGAGATACATTGAAAACACGTAGATAGCTATACATTTATTTTATTACATATTATATTTTATTACCTTTTGGTATAGCCTACATTTTTGTATCTTATTGTGAGCTAAGACCTCTTCAATCTTAATTTACCAAACATTCTCTATACTGGAGAATTTTAATAATTCATGGATCTTCGAAGGAGCGTAAAAAGTTATAAAGTCTGAAATAAAATCTGCCACTCTTGCTCCTACTAAAACTAAAAGTAGTGTTAACTTTTGGAGAAGGAATATCAGAGTAGTGAAAATATCATCGATAGTACACGCTCGTGCGCGTGTTTGAGTGGAAGGTAGTCTACCCATGCTGGAGCAGCATTCGAAAAAGAAGCTATTGAAGAGCTTTTTTTTAGTTTTAGCACCACGTGTTAATAACCGTTCAGGCTAAATACATATGTGATAATTATGCTAATGTGCTATATAGGTTAATGGCTTAATTTAAAGGAAGTGTACTAGCATTTGCTAGGAAAGATAGTGGAAAATCCTCCTCAACACACCCGACTGGAATTAAAACCTCGAGCTCCACATCATTGGCAGTCTATTCTATTGTAAAAGTATCACCTTAGACCATGTGGCCACAGAAGTGGGCTATTCTTGAGTTAAATTAGTTTTTAAGTTGTGAGCTGATATAATATACTCAGAAAGCACACAATAAATTACTCTTATTAATAATAAGTAATTTATTGTGTTGAAAAAAATATAGGGGAATATATGTTTATCCTACCTAATAAAATAAAAATCTATTGTATTGCTCAGAACTGTACCTCCCCATCCTACATTTCTGTTTCAATGTTACGCATTACTATCAGTACTTTTCTTGTTCCAGTTTCTTTATCTCTTCCTCCCCACTCACTTCCACCCATATCCCCCATATTCTCATCGCACTTTTAGACCCTGCCGCCTTTCCGTTGTTATTCTGTTTTGCCCTTAGCGCCATCTTTGTAACTTTTCGCTCGGCTGCTTGACTTTGTTTTTGGCAACGTTAGGTACAGTCTCGGGCGAGAGTATGTGTATTCGGTTCTTTTGTTATCCCTCTATACCATTCCGTTTTAGTAATTTTTGAAACTCCGGTTCCAACAAACCGGAATAGAATGTTGTGTTGCACGTAAATTCAATTGAAACGTAGACTTTTATGTTTATTTATAATTTAAACTTAACAAACGTTTATCAAAAGTACGAGTAAAACCACAGCAAGGAAACATGTTTTAAATTCGTTTTAATATTTCCGTAACAAGTATGCTTTCATATTTCTTATTAAAATGTCGATTTTAGTTTTTTTTAATTGTTAAAATCCCTAATCTAATATAGATGAAATGAAAGGATGATTTAAAATTAAGTAAATCCGAATTATTGTTGGAATTGAATGATAAATAACATGCGGATAACCGTCTTCATCAATTAACCTAGCTAGAATTCAAACCTTGACTCCTAAATAGTTGGTAAACTTACCCTATTGCGAGGCTGACGCCTTAGTCCAACTGAACAATGTTGCAAATTCCAAAGGCTTTACTCTTATTAGATATTTATGTATGAAAATTATACGTAATTTAAAAGATGGCACCTAAAACTAAATTAGTTAGGTCGTTTGAAAGAATTAGATTTCATTTGGGTGTAAGTTCGTCCAGGGTTAGCTCTCGTTTTTGTATCCGCAAGCGTTCTATTTTTTTTAATAAGTATGTAAGACGTGCCCCATAGCTAGATGGTTCACCAAATACATTCCAAATAATTATTAATTGTATAGATTGGTGGATACGCGGATAAGGTGCTAAGTTCATATAATCAGGTTTTACGTTAATAGAGACGCTAATGAGTTAGAATTTAAAAGGAAATATACCCATATTTGCGTGGAACGAGAGTGGGAAAGCATTTAGGATAAACCACCTTTAGTACACTCAACCGGGATCGAACCTTGATCTCTCTGTCTTTGGCAGTCAAATCTGTTGCGAGAGTAAAACCTTATATCATATGACCACCAATGCGGGTAGCAGTCACAATTAGTAAAAGGATATTATTTTTGTATATTCACCTTTTGGTGAACGCATTATTTAGCCATATTAATAATAATATAATAGTTGTTTATTTAAGGTGGGAATGAAAGAGACGGGAGACAAGGTCAGTGTTTTCACAGTTTTTATATAATTTTTTACCCGCCTCGGTGGTGTAGTTGGTTAACGCACTAGTCGTGTTGAGCTCGACTGCTGAGGAATGGGAGATCAAGGTGCGAATCTCGGTCGGGTGAACTGGGGTGGTTTTTTCCTAAATGGTTTACCACTCTCCCTCCACGCAAATGCAGGTTCACTTCCTCTAATTCAACCTTCCCAATACCAGATCCATCAGCGTAATTAGTACTTAAAGCGTACAACCCGAACGGGTAGTAAGACGCGGTGCTAAATAATAATATATCTTTTTTTGTTGTTGAAATATACATAATATTGCGTTGATATAAAAATAGAGTTTAATTTCTTCACATTCTAATATTAACGGAATTGTATTATCTTTCAAGGGTGTCCTAGAATTTTATATAAACTTTTTCTATTAATATAAAAGGTTCCTCATTTAATGTAGCTATGCTCATGACACATATTCAAGAATTGTTTGGATCACCATAAGAAGAAAATTAAGCTCTTATATTTCTTCTGGAGCAATAGTTTATTTATGTCAGTTTAAAAAAATGTTGTTATAAAAATGCAAAAACCCTTACCTTTTCTCGTGTTCCCACCACTCCCACCTTAATTATATATTGTTACAGCTCGTTTTAAACATAAAATTCTTTGTTTAAGTTTTCTCACTGTTCTATTCGTCCTTTCTTAAAAAGTTTTATTAAAATAAACACTCTTAGAATAAAAACATGACTCAAACATGGTTTATTATTTGTAACAAAAAAAAAAAGTTATAAACAATGTAGAATTGAATGTGTTATGTTGGCGTATTATTTTTACATATTTCATTCGATGGAATGAGGAACACAAGCGTTAATTGCCACACTTAGAAAAGTAAACCACCTATTTCTATCTTGAACCAGTTGCATCACATAATGTGTAAACAACTTAAAGTATTATTCATAATTTACCTTCTGACATTGAGTGACTTAAAAATGATTTATATAAATATTATTATTTGAGAATGGTGAGTGTGAAGGCACCTTTTTTTTTTTTTGACACAACGTATTTCTTTACCAGCCTGAACATATAGGAGGAAGATTTAATTTAAAGTAAGTGTTCCCAAGTAGATTTAGAAGTAAGGTGGATTTTTTTTTTTTTAGAAAATACTCCCTTAATTCAAACCATTACCTTCAAATTATATTAATTTTATTTGAGATAGATTTAAAATGAGCGTCTATACTGACTGATTATAATATAATCACAAGACATATAAACTATCTTAAATCTACGCAAAACAAAGCACACAATCCCCAGCCGTTAATTATTATTATTATTATTATTATCAGCACCGCGTCTTACTACCCGTTCGGGTTATACGCACTTACGCTAATGTGTAATGGTAGGGTGATTGTGAGATGAAATGGAGGACCTACAGTTTAACGTGGAATCCGAACCACGGTGGAGGCCTGGCATTCCCCACATTCACAAGATGTCTTGTCAGAGGTGACGGAAGGGTTTGGTAATCAGATAAATCTGTGCCGGGACCGAGGATAGAACCCCGGCCACCAGCACAGAAGTCTGACACCTTACCCCTAGACCGCCAGGTCACCCCCAGCCGTTAATTCATCTCTGTGAAAGGGGGAAACCTAATTTAGCAGATTACAGTTCTTTTCGACGGTGCTGGTTATCGAACCTGGGACTCTTATATCAACAGGTGAACACGCTATTAATAATAATAATAATATTTAGCACCGCGTCTTACTACCCGTTCGGTTTATACGCTTTAATTACTAATTACTCTAATGGATTAGAAATTGGGAAGGTTGAATTAGAGGAAGTGAACCCGCATTTGCGTGGAGGGAGTGTGAAAAAATATTTAGGAAAACCACTCTCAGTCCACCCGACCGAGATTCGAACCTCGATCTGCCCGTCCTCAGCAGTCGAGCTCGACACAAGTGCGTTAGCCAACTACGCCACCGAGGTGGGTTAACATGCTATTGACTGAGCTAATGTTTGGACATTGTTAAACTAGAATATAGATTACACAAGCTTGACGTTTAATCTGCGTGCCCACCGTATCCAGGATGAATCAGTGCTACTCCTTATTATGTCAAGCAAGTTCATCCTAAAGTCGTAAGGATCATGACATGATAACAAACTTTATCATCTGATAAAACATCTTCGGTGCATGCATGGTCTAACGCGTCACTCTCGCGTTAGTGGACGAGGATATCCAGGTTCGAGTTCTTGTAGATTTTTAAAGGTGGTTTCTCACTCTACCTACACGCAAATGCGAGTATATTTAATCTAAACTCAATATTCTCCATCCCTACTCAATATGGTAAATGTTTAGAAATCCCCAAAGTGTGGTAAAACATAATGCACAAAAACCACTATATTATTAATTGTTTATTTTAAATTCCCTATTCCGTAATTAAAAATGATAAATTGACGGCTAGGGGGTTGAATGTTTTGTCTGTTCTAAAATTAAATTGTCAGTCAAGTATTGGTTTGATATAATGTATTGAGTAAATGAACACGAAATTCCCTATTATAAAATAAATCCACCAGGAAAAATTGATAGAAATAGCACATAGAACCAGATTGTACCGTGTCGGTGATCAAACTACAGCCTCCCGGGTCAGGATCAAGTATGCCAGCTTACTTATAACATGTACTACTACATAATAAGTAATTCAAAACAAAGTATAGAGAAAATGGGCAATTTAAAATCAACGAGAACATTGTAGTCCAGACAAAAGAAATATCTACTTTTTTATTTTTTTTTATAACTGAATAAAATGTTGTGGAAACAAAAGGAGTGGGTAATTTGGAAGAACAATACACTGTACACATGAAACACACAACACAATTGAGCAGCAAATAAATAACAAACTAAAACCTAATAGCTGGGTGAGCCATCTCATACAATCTCTAGATCATAAAGGCTGATTTACACATCAACCGTATCAACTCCATCTCTGACGTCAACTATATATAGTTGTATTTTTTAACACAACGTGTCACTACCCGTCCGGATTGTATTCATGTCACGTACTGTACAAAATACGTTAATTTCTTAGTGATGAGAATGTTTGAATTCAAAGGAATCTACACTAATATTATAAAGAGGAAAGATTTGATTTTTGGTGTTTTTGTTTGTAATGGATAAACTAAAAAACTACTGGACCAATTTTAAAAATTCTTTCACTAATATAAAGTTACATTATCAGGGAGTAACATAGGCTATATTTTATTTTGAAAATTTAATTTATTTCTCATAAAAAATGTCGATAGTCACTCATATTTTATGGTAGAGTCTATGATGATTCTTCAATATGTGTGTTGAAAATAATAATGCGGGGGGTGGAGGGGGAGGAAGGGGGAAGGGTCTAGTGTAATATATAGTTCGCTTTGAAGGAGAGTGGGAAACTATTTAAGAATACAGCTATTACTATACCTGACTAAGATTAGAACCCCGTCATTACTAGTCTAGTATATTGTGAAAGTGACGCGTTAGACCATTTGACCCCTGACGTGTGTTTATAAATACACTTGTAGTTATGGTGCAGGAGTTTTTTTTATTTAATTATGTGAGGTATTTAACGTGCACTTTCTCTACCGACTCTTTATATCAGCACACGAGAATTATTAAGAGCGAGAGAGAGAAGCGACCTATCAATTTTGCTGGGAAAAGGAATTTTCTCAAACCTTCCGGTGTTTATTATTATTTTTTAGCACCGCGCCTTACTACCCGTTCGGGCTATACGCTTTCAGTACTTATTACGCTAATTGATTGGGAATTGATAAGGATGAATTAAAGGAAGTGAACCCGCCGTTGCGTGGAGGGAGAGTGGAAAACCATTTAGGAAACACCCCCCCAGTTCACCCGACCGAGATTCTAACCTCGATCTCCGCTTCCTCAGCAGTCGGGATCAACACGACTAGCGCGTTAGCCAACTACGCCACCGAGGCGGGTACTTCCGGTGTTATTTTCCACGCCACAATTGAAATTAGGACTGACAGTCTTACAACCCCTCCGAAGGAAGTTGTGCTACCGATTTTTAACGTTCAAGAAAAATCCTTCGACACAAGCTGGGTTTCAACCCATGAACTTCCAGTCCGAATGCGACCACTTTACAACAAAACCACCGAGGTCAACGGGTGTGGGAGTTGTTGTGTTAATTAGTAAAGTTAAAAGTAGCATTCTTAACGCGTGATCATTTGCATCAGAGTGTAGAATAACCTAATACTTGCCGGTCCGTAGACGCATAATGCGTCAATTTTGCAATGAAATTATCAACTGTAGTCTTTTTTTAAAGAAATTTAAGATAGAAAATTATAAAATCTATATAATATTCCATCATGTAATATTCAATATATAAATATATTATATTCAATATATGATTATATCTATAAGTATGAAATCTAATTTGGTCCAGTAGAACTTTGATTCATTTTCTTAAATCTCGGTTTCACAATTGGAATTTTGCTAACTTTTATATGATAATCCCTAAAGAAAAATGCTTTTTTTAACCAAAAGAACAACACTAATTTAAATTTACTTTGGTATAACTTTGTACATTGCTGTATAAATAAATGTTTGCTTTTCTAAAATTCTGCTTTCTCCTTAAATTTATTTGAATTTTGAAATTTTTTGTGAATAGTCTTGGTGTAAATGCTATAATTTAAAAATAAAATATGAAAATTTGTCCGTAAGACTCTTTTAATAATAACTGTTAACAGGAATCGATTAACGTTTTAAATGTATATATGGTTTCTAAATTACTTTCAAGCAGAGAATTTGGACACTTTACGAATAAATATACGGCTAGTGTATGACGCGTGTGTGAATACTCATATCGGTTAAAGAACGGTTAAGATTAGTAGTCAATTTATGGAGCATTTGGGAATACTCATGCTGACCAAAGCACGGATAAAATGAGTGGTCGACGTATGACGCATGTGTGAATACCCATATCGGTTGGATCACGAATGAATGGTCGACGTATGAATCATGTGTGAATACCCATATCGGTTGGATCACGAATGAATGGTTGACGTATGGATTATGTGTGAATACCCATATCGGTTAGATCATAAATGAATGGTTGACGTATGGAGCATGTGTGAATGCCTATATCCGTTAGATCACGAATGAATGGTTGACGTATGGAGCATGTGTGATTATATTGGACAAAGCACGGATAGGATGTATGGTTGACGTATGAAGCATGCATGAATACTAATGTGTGTTAAGGCACGGACACGACGTACTGCTGACGTATAGAGTGTGTGTAATTACTCATGTCTGTTAAATCACTGATAAGATGAATGGTTAACGTATGGCGAATGTCTGTATGCTTATCTCGAACAAAGCATGGATAGGATAAATGGTTGACGTATGGATTATATATAAATACTTCTTATGTTGGACAAAACACGTGTGTAAAAGAAACGATACAGTGATGTGGAAATCATCCTTAAATCCAACCCAATTCACATTGGTTTTGTAATAAAACTCCCTCCTTAAAGCAAACTTCGTTTCTACTAAAAAATAAAAAAACAAAAACCCCAACAAACCTAAGTTGATCCCATTTCGGTGTATCGTTTACTGTTTTATACTCTGGGACTGAGTTCATTGATTCTAGAATTTGAAATACTCCTTCCCCCCTCCCCCTTTCCACAACTCACCTCCCTCTTATCCATTCCCCCTCATTCTCTTGTTTGGCTATCGCTGCCTTGGGGAACATTTTCGCTTAGATAGCGCTCACATTGCTTGGTGTTGCCATTAAATTTCCATCCTACTCGTTAACTCTTATAAAAGAGTAGAGCATACTCGTAGAATGTGCCATATCAGGGCGTCTAAACTTTATTATAATAATGAAGTAGACTCGGTGTGGTGTTCAGGCGAGCTCATTAAAGAATATGCCATACTTTCATTTTAAAAAAACCCGACTCAGTGTGCGTATTTGTGTGAGCGAAGAAAAAATAGTATTTTATCTTAGCTACGTAACTTAGCTAGTTTTTAGAAGAGTTAAACAATATTATACTATTAGTTCTGTAAGCTATATATCTCTCTCTCCTTATTCATATAATTACTATATTACAGTCTTAACATTTCTCTTTGGATTTCAAGCTAAAATATCGTCTATAATGTTTGATTAAATTTGAAATTAATCTCAGGTGATCAAGTTAAGCAGAAAACCAATTAATCCAATAATAAATAGAAGATTATACTCACATAAATTAGCCGTTGTTCCCATTGTTTAAAAGTCAATCTCGAAATATATGTCACAATTAAAAAATATACGCCACATGCATTTGATATATTGCTTAGAGTTAAAAAATCAAAACACATAAGATGAGCTACCAAACGAAAAATATTTTGAGCAGTCACCATATTGAAATGGATATTCATATTTAAAATATATGTACAGTAGGCCTACCTACAGTACATATTTTCATCTAGGCTCAAAGAACGTCTTTGCTAAATCTAGTTAAAATCGGTCCACGCACTTGGAAGATATCGTGGAACGAAGATCTGGTCATAAAAAACGGACAGACGGAACGCAAAATAATCAAATTAAAACAGAATTTGGCTTCATTCGGTCAGTCACTTAGAGCAGCGGTTTTCAGGGGTAAGTGCAAGGATTTTTGGGGGTACGCGAAATATTTGAATAATGGTGGAAAAAGCTACATATGTCAGCAGTGAAAGACAAAATAATAGTAAAAAGTTATGAAATTAACTCAACGAAATGATGAGTGGCAGTTTTATCCTATATCTGACCTTTACCAAATTATTTCAACATAAAACATATAAGTTTTTAAATTATTAATAAATAAATTAAATATGGCAGTTTTATTGTAACTTTTGCTTTTTGAATGTAAAAATATATGCATTATTTATTAGCTTTATTATTATATTGTTTTTTAATCCCATTAATATACCATTTATTTACTGTTGCAACAAATAAATCCAAAATAACTACTACTATAATATAAATGATAACAGTATTATTATTATTATTATTATTATTATTATTAGCACCACGTCTTACTAGCCGCTCGGGCTATACGCACTTACGCTAATTTGCAATGGTAGGGGGATTGTGAGATGAAATGGAGGACCTAGAGTTAAGCATGAGATCCGAGCCACGGTGGAGGCCTGGAACTCCACGCAATCACAAGTTGTGTTTAATACACGTGTTGTCAGAGGTGAAGAAAGGGTTAAGGTAATCAGACAAATCTGTGCCGGGACCAAGGATTGAACCCCAGCCTCATAATATTGAACTGCTAGACGTCAGACATTGCAAAATTATTCTTGTTGATTTGTTTCGTTTTATAACTTTCGTGTGATCGTTTTTAATCATGGACCGTTGGCTTAAGAGTCGTGGTTAAAATATATTTCACTTATCTCACTAAAACTAGAACCCAAATGAATAAATTTGAAATTTTTCATAATTAATAAATTTTCATGTAGGCCTTACTAACCTTTCTTTGTGTTAATTATTACTATTATTATTACAACCAGAGTTAGTGTAAAAATAAAAGTATGTAAAAACACATTTGACCTGGATTTACTGTAACAAATTCCTAGTTCTGTAGGTTTTCTAACATTAATTGTTACTATAGGGGGTGGGGTGCTATTTTATATATTCATAGAATAGATTAGATTCTAATAATTAGAAAAATGGGGGATCCGTCGATCTCAAAGAGCCTCTTGGGGAGGTCCTTGACTCGTAGGTAATTGGGAACCACTGTTGTAGGTGATTGATAGACCATATATGGAACACGCTTAGTACATTCGACCTGATTCGAAATCAAACCTCACCATCATTAGCAAACCAGAGTAGACGAGACTGCTGTATTTATTCGCGCAACCACGATTTTGAGTTAAAGGTAATGAAAGTATTTAAAAGATGTCAGAGAAAAAAAATAATCCCCTTTTGATAGTTTTATATTAAAATTCATCGAAACTTTGATGAAAATTTTACTAATATTAAACACGAAGTAATGCCATCCTGATGGATCGATTTATTTTAACACTACGTCTTGCAACCCTTTCGGGTTGTACGTATATGTAGTTATTACTCTAGTGTGTTAGGGATAGGGAAGGTTGAATTTAAATTAAGTGTGGCCACATTTGTGTGGCGAGAGATTCTAAAACTACCCTCAGTGGACCTTACTGGGATTCTAACCCCAATATCAACGTAATCAGTGGTATAGTATATAGAGAAATTGACGCCTTAAGCCATGCATCCACCGTTACAGGTGATCGACCAAATTAAGGAATGTGAGAAACTCTTACACCATATCGGAATAAAATGTTGACACAATTTTCAAATTAAAATATTTTAAGGATACCTTTTTCAATAGGTATCTAAATAGTAATTTCATTTATTTTTCCTTCGTGGGAAAGTATAATAAATATATACATTTGTTAATTTTTTTTTTAGTAAAAATAACTCAGATTTGTTAAGTTTTGTCTGATCATGTTTATTTATGTCAAACTTCACCGAGGGTTTAATTTTTTACAAGGTGATAATTATTACTTATATAATTTAGTGATAGTAATAGCTATCATAAATAAACATGTACTACCCTTTGGAATAACTTTTTTTATGTTATTTTAGATTAAGTAATTTTAGGATAGTTAAAGTTGTAATCTTTAAATTGAAAAAAACAACAACAACTGGACATTAGAATTGAACCTGGGACTTTAGGCTAAGAACACCAATACTCTTATACGCAAGTTATCCAGGAATCGTCCCGTGACCAATATTATTATTCATTCATGTTTTAAGACAGAGTATGTGATGAACGTGTCATTTTTCATTCCTGTGTTAGGTGTGTGGTGAAACTTTATTAATTTAAGTTATCTTAAGTTATTTAGAGCCGTGTTTACTATGAATTGTTTAATTATTTACGTTATGTATAAAAATGTGTAGAAACAGTTTTGGTAATGTCGTTTAGTCCTGAATTACATATTATTGAACAGAGAAAATAAAATTATGTCCCAAGTTTGGAAAATACATTTAACACATTATTATATTAATTTGTATAGTTTGTGGTCTTAAAAGAATGTATTTCTTTAAATCTGATAACCTTATCTCAGATTTTTTTAAATTTTTGTGTGGAATTTAAAATATTAATAAGAAATATTTAGTAACTATAAGTAATTACAACTGTTTGATTAATTTTCATTATTGAGTTTATTAAAATGTTCTTATTTAATAAAATTTTAAATCATTGTAAGAGCATAGTTATTTTAAGATTTATTCTGGCAAGAGGTTAAACCACGCTTATACATTTCCTTGGAAGTCAAGAGTGTTGGGTTGCCATCCTGCTAAGAATAGCATATATCTCATATAGCTTGCATCCTGTTGACGAGCAAGCACGGTGCGACCGATGGACCTTCCTGGATGGTGGGATATCGAGATCAGTAGGTTTAGGTGATAGAATAACGCCTTGTTTAGTGTTTGGAGCCATTCTGATTGCATGTAAGTCGGTATCTAGCAACGACTGACTAAACGACGGAATAAAATTTGATCTGGGGATTCACCCCCGCCGGAGGGTCGATCGCGGGTCTAGAGGAAGGTTTGCGAGTCCCGCTATCGTGCCTGCTCCCTCGTCACGAGATATCTACCCGGTTACTCATGTAGTAGTTTAGTTATCTGAATCGATGAGTAAATATACATTATTGGACTAATACTTGAGTCTCGCTCCCCACAAACCACCCATTAAAATAAAACCCGTACCGCTTGGGGGCTCCCAACCATGTAAATCCCTTCGGTGCTGCGGTAGTGTTGTAATTAGGGTTTTCTACCGGGCACCCAAATAAAAGTAATGACCTTACATAACAAACTAAATATTAATTTTTATTTTATTTTATGTTCACTTTAAGTTGTTATAACAATACCTAATCTGATCATCGTAAATTTAATCATGGCATTGGCTATTTATCGTTTATATTCGATTCAATTAGAAAGTTAATTGGAATTAAATATTCATAATTTAACCATGTGAAAACAAAAAATATTTTTCATTTAACACGTTGCAATTAAAATTGTATTAAATTTAAAATTGACTATTTTATTTAATCATGAGCGTGTAATGAATAGGTTGTATTAAATTCTATTTTTTTCAATACCGAAAACACAGCATGTGATTATTGTAATACGGGATATTCTTTAGTTATCGTCTTTTTTTTTATCACCTTGTTGCTCATGTTATAAGCATTTATGATAATTACTCAAATATCGTAGGCATGAAGAAGGAACCATTTTAGAGGTAAATTACCAGCATTTGCATGGAAGGAAAGTGTGAAACCATTTAGGAAAAATTATTCTAAGAAGACTCGACAAGGGTTCGAAACCTGATTTCCCCATCACCAGCAGCCAAATATAGCACGAGAGTGACACCTTAGACCATTTGGTAACTGAAGCGAGTATTAAATTTATATAATTCAATCAACGTTAATAATTGTTTGACAACAACTCGCATATGTGGGAATATGAGCAAAGGCATTTGGTTCGTCTATTCTTGTTTTCCAGGGACGGTAAAGTTTAAGTTTGAGTCCAGGTCATGGGTAGTACATAGATTGTTTGGCCTAAAAATGCTTTTCAATCCCTCTACTCACAAATTATGGTCAATTTCCTCGAAAATTCACCTTCTTCCTTAACTGAATATTTTCACAAAAACGGAAAACTCTGACATTGTTAAAAAAAAAAAAAAAAAAAAAAAAAAA
>CABEEJ010000221.1:39687-84309 GCA_901482245.1 Timema douglasi
AAAAAAAAAAAGGAAGTAATGACAAAGATTGGTTTTTTAAATATGGATAATGATTCACTTATTTATCAACCATTAAAAATCCATGAAATATGTTCTATTTGTAGTCATATTTTTATATCTACCAATCTAAAATATAAACTAAACTTTTGTAATATAAAAAATAAATATTTTTTTCATACCTTCGTTTATATTAATTTTTAATAGAGTCAAAGCAATCTTTAAATATAAAATCAATGTGTTTCTACTATCAATTTATAAATTAAAGAAAGCATTTCCTTCCTACTATATTTATTAATTAATAACGTGTATGTGAAATATATATTTTACATAATGAATAAAATCTTAATAATTTTATACTGAAATTGGTTTTAGTGAATCAAAATATTTTTTAACAAAATAAACATAATAATAAAGATCAAAGATATATTTTTATCTCAAATTATTTCTCACAATTTTACACATATACAATATTCTGTGAACAAGTTCATTAATTATACTTCATTAGCACGTTTTCCATAAATATTAATGAAACCCGTACGTTTATTTATTTTTTCCATGTTTGCATAGGCTCTTATCTGCTACCACTAATTTGGAAACATCCATTCTGTTTTAATAAAGTTACACAGAAAACCAACACCATTATTACTCTTTTCACGAACTCGAGAATAAAAATAACAGCTACAAAATTAGATATAAGAGAATTTCATTAAATTGGTTTGAAAAATAAAGTTGATAAATATTAAAAACCTTTTTAAATCATGTCTCATAAGTAACTGGTTTATTTCAAGTATTGTTTACTACATCATAATTATACTTTTGTATATACCTGTAAATATAATATTTGAAACTACATATTACTTAAATTATTCATTTATTTTCACTTTAAAAAATATATAACTGAATTAAGTGTTTATTTTTCAATAATCTATTTAAAAAATTTTTTGAAAAAAATCCTAAATATACTTTCAACTTTAATATATTTAAATTAATATTTAACTAATATCATTTACCCCAATTTTATTTGGAATAGACATATCTGATTAATGTAAAAAGTTAAACTCCTCCCTTTCACGCATTTATACTTCAAGTCATGTGAATTGTGACGGCCCCGTTTTGAAATATATAAATGTATTATAGCTTATAAATATCTGTATATTTTTTTTCATACCTACTATACAACCCTTATAATATAGTAACATATTATCAGCGTTTTCCGAAAAAAAATATATCTGAATTTCTTAAAATTTCTCTAAAAGTCCAGTTGCAATAAAATGTATGTATAGCTTTAAATATTCGAACATTACCGAATAAAACTAACAAAAAATAAATAAACCATTCGAGTGGCCGAATGGTCCAAGTCGTCACTATTGCGATAGACAAGACTGCCAATGACGGGGAGATTGGGATTCAATCCCGGTTGGGTGTACTTAGGCTGTTTTTCCTAAAGAGTTTTCTCCTCTCCCTCCACGCAAGTGCGGGTACGCTTCCTCTTAATTAAACCTTCCTAATTCCTAACACATGAGAGTAATAAGTACATAGGCTTATAAACCGAATGGGTAGTAAGACACGGTTCTAAAATGTAGATGTGAATATTACAAATCTTTAATGTACATGTTGTTATTCATTATATTCAATCTTAAACAATTCTTTTAGGAACGAGTTATTTCGTACATTTAGTTGTAATCTAATTTTGTTAATAATTCTTAGTGAAACATAGTCACAAGCCTAAACACTATCGATTGTAGTTATTCTTATTTTTAAAAATCTTTTCCTTTGTCTTCACTCGCACTAAAGGCGAGAAAAAGAAGATTTTGTTTCAATATATATATATATATATACGATAAACCTAATTCATACCCAAAACTATAAAATAAATTGAAATTTTTAAAATTTAAGACGTGAATACAAGCATTCTCTCACTGGTTTTCTTACATGGAGGAAAAATCCAAATAAGTAAATAGATAATTATTATATTACTTAAATTGTTCCCAGAAAAATAAGGAATACCACCTAAACAGTATCGTGTTGATTCCTTGTTCCGGTGAGTACTTTTAGTGTTTATTGGCAGCAAGGAAACCAACAGACTAACATGCTCAAAATGGATCATGGATTGTTTTCTTTTCCTATCCCCGGTACTTCCCCCAGAAAAAAAACTAAATAAAAAATTGAATGCACAGTCATACCTTTGAGTTTAATTACGTGTATTGATAAAAAAAAGAATAATGGTATTATATTATATATACTTTAAAAAAATATTATAACATAGGAAAGTATGTGATATAATTAAAATATCTTGCTAAAATATAAATAATGTATTCTATAAAATTTAACAACATACACTTTTTTTTTGTTAATGGTGAAGCTTGCTCTAACGCATTAGTGCTTATTCAAGCAGTGTTATGATTTACATCGTACATGTTAATATAAATTAATGTTACTTGTGAAAATTCGATCAATTATTAAGTAGGTGATTGAGTAATTTAATATGTTTATTTGTATTATTTGTTTATGATGGACAGTTATTTATTAAAACTCGGTCATTTTTTATACAATTTGCACAACAAAACAAATTAGTTTTATGGGAAATTGAGTTTGTATATAAGAAAACATATTCCGGAGAGTTAAATTAGTAGGAACCAATTTTGGTGAACACATGGTTTTAAGGTGTCAGTATCGAGTTAGAGTAAACTGCCGATGGCAAGGAGATCTGAGTTTGAATCCCGATAGTTTTTCACTCTCCTTCCATTAAATGTGGATACACTTCCTCTAAATTAAACCTTATTCATCCTTAGCTCACTAGAGTAATTAATACATGTGCGTATAACCTGAACAGGTAGTAAGACGCGATCATTAAAAAAGTAGAACCCACTCCGATGTCCACATGGTCAAGGTTTCCCTCTCCCAATATATAAGACTGCCCAAGAATTGTAGATCGGGGTTTGAATCTTGGTCGTATGTACTTAAGGTTATTTTTAGTTTGTGGTATATTCTTACTCTCCCTCCACAAAAATCTGGGCAAACTTTCTTAATTTAATCAACTCACCCCTAGCACATTAGTGTCATTGGTACTGTGTATAGGCGTATGAACAAAACGGGCGGTAATATAAGACGATATAAAAAAAATAGTGTAATAATGAAAATATTTTGTAATAGTATAAAGAAAAACGTTTAATATCTATAAAATATTAGCCATCATAGGACAACATTCATTAGAGTTAACCACGAGTTTTTATTTTTACTGTCAAATGTTCTGATTTTAATTCGAATAAATTAGGCTGTAAATGAGATAACCAAAACTTGTTTTTTATAGGACTCCCAATTTGTACCAACAACGATAAGTGAAAATCACTAAAATTTGGCATTCTTTAAATATGTTATATTCGATTTATTAGTTAAAGTTCATTAAAAAGTTATCAAAGGCTTTAAAGAATACGCCCCTATACATTATTGAACAATTTATATGTACTGTACATTATTATTTAAATGTACTAAGCATTTAAATTCATGGTATTGACTGATAGGTCAAATTGGAAGAGACCATTGGGAAGACCTAGATGCAGATGGGAGGACAACATTAAAATGGACCTAAAAGAGATAAGCTGTAGTGAGGTGGGATAGAGTGTAATGAGGTGAGCTGGATATAATTAGCTCAAGATAGGGATAGGTTGCAATGAGGTGGTTTGTATGGATCTATCTAAAGATAGGGATAGGCTGTAATAAGGTGGACTGGATAGAATTAGCTCAAGATAAAGATGGAATATAATGAGGTGATCTGGATACATCTATCTCAAGATAGGGATAGGGTGTAATGAGGTAGGCTAGATATAATTAGATCAAGATAGGGATAGGGTGCAATAAGGTGGTCTATATAGTACTAGCTAAAGATTAAGAGAGGGCGTAGTGAGGTTTACTGGATACATCTATCTCAAGATAAGGATAGGGTGTAATGGGAGGGACTGGGAAGAACTAGCTCAAGATAGAGATGGGATGTAATGAGGTGGACTGGATATAACTAACTAAAGATAGGAATGGGGTTTAATGAGATGGACAAGAAAGAACTTGTTTACGATAGGTAGATGTGGCGTGCTTTCGTAAGGGCGTGAATAACTTTTTATTCGGTAATGACAAAGAGTAGGTTCCTTCTTATTTTATGAAGTCTCGATCAAGTTTGTTGATAGCTTGGACCGTGAATAGACGCACAGGAAGACGGGAAGTTTTATATTAATTAGTTGATATTCAATACTTAGAGCATCACAATTTAAGGAGAATAGACATTAACTTTTTAAGAAACAGAGTGAGGAGACCTTCATGAAAATCCCCTTAAAACTGGAATTTGAAATTAAACATCCTCTTCGCCAAAAAACTTTTAAAAATCCTATGTGTCCCTATGAGATGTATTATTTGAATTCGGTCAATTTATGTCTTAATTATATAAGTTTAATTTTAACAACATACTCCTCTTGGTAAAAAATATAATTTTACATAGCTTGATATTGTAATTTTACACCATAGACATATATATATATATATATATATATATTTATTATACTTTATGAAATCAATGCCATGCAGTGTCGCATTATCGTCAACCACAAAATTAATCTATGTACTGTGCATCAGCGTTGAAACCTCAACATTGCTGTAACAAGTAAGCCCAAGGGAAACTACGGTACCCAGAACCCGTAATATTGTGGTTGTGGTGACAGGTATGGTCTGATATTCATAGGAAGTTTCGTATTTAAAAACTGGAGACTCGTGTAGCCATTATGATGGAGATAAATTTGTTATAATTAAATTGAAATTCTTACTTAGTTATCCTGTGGTATTAGGAACATAAAAGATAATTGCCACACTTAAAAAAAGTACTCCACATAGCCCTACCTTGAGCTAGTTCCATCCTCTCCACCTTATTACACCCTATACCTATCTTGAGCTAGTTCTATCCTGTCCACCTCACTACACACTATACCTATCTTGAGCTAGTTCTATCCTGTCCACCTCATTACACACTATACCTATCTTGAGCTAGTTCTATCCTGTCCACCTCATTACACTCTATAACTATCTTGAGCTAGTTCTATCATGTCCACCTTATTACACTCTATACCTATCTTGAGCTAGTTCTACCCTGTCCACCTCGTTACACTCTATACCTATCTTGAGCTAGTTCTATCCTGTCCACCTCATATACACTCTATAACTATCTTGATCTAGTTCTCTCCTGTCCACCCATTACACTCTATACCTATCTTGAGCTAGTTCTATCCTGTCCACCTCATTACACATTATACCTATCTTGAGCTAGTTCTATCCTGTCCACCTCATTACACTCTATAACTATCTTGAGCTAGTTCTATCATGCCCACCTCATTACACTCTATACCTATCTTGAGCTAGTTCTATCATGTCCACCTTATTAACCCTATACCTATCTTGAGCTAGTTCTACCCTGTCCACCTCGTTACACTCTATACCTATCTTGAGCTAGTTCTATCCTGTCCACCTCATTACACTCTATACCTATCTTGAGCTAGTTCTATCCTGTCCACCTCAGTACACTCTATACCTATCTTGAGATAGTTCCATCCTGTCCACCTCATTACACCTTATCCCCATATTAGGATAGTTTAATCAAGTGTATATCACCACACCTTATATATTTCATGTTATTTATAATATTATAATTCCATTTTCATCCAAAGATAAGAATAGGGATATTAAAAAAATATAACTTTAGAATAAATATTCCTAAAAAAAGTCTCAAGTAGAGCTATTAGATTCAAAAATCTCCATTAGGTGATATTAACAAAAACTGATGAAAAAAAAATGATAAATCCATTAATAAATTAGCGTTGTTTATGAAGTTAAAGCTTTATTATAAAACAAACAACTATGGAACATCCAACTTAAATATGGCTATAATAGATGTAAAATAAAATATTCTAATACTGACACAGCTTTTCCAGAAAAACTTTCTGAATGGTTGTAATTTTACATACTACTTATCCCTGTAAATAATAAAAGCGTTACGGATAGGCAAATACATCATACTACTATTCATTGGTTTCATGTCATTTGAATGTTATTTTTTCAACATTTCACTTGGGATTTGGTTTAAATTATTGAACAATGTTTGTTGTTGTTGTTGAATATGAATCGATGTTGTAGGCTATCCAATCACTCTAGATATACAGTCCATTCACGGTAATTTCAGCCACTCGTGGACAAACCTTAAACATCTAAATAGACTAATATAAAGAATTTAAGTGATCTGTATCACTGGATGTTAATCAATTGTTGGTAAAGCCATATCACATTTTATTAATCACTTATATAATAATATAAACCTAATAATGTGTAAATTTATACATATGTGTATTTATATAAATATGTAAATATATATACCTATTGTAACCATCATTTATCCCAGTAATAATAGTCGGAGAGTTACAAGAGAATTATCAGTTTATTTTATTTGACACAAATATAGTGGATGTACAATGACAATATATAAATATAATAACATAGGTTATAGCGAGAAATGTCTAATATATCAATGTGTATCATATCGCATCGTTAGATAAGCGAGTCAGCAAAAAATACTAGAGTCAGAGTCTTAGTACAAAGCATAATTTCTCAATAATGGACTTGACCGTCCTAATTAGGTATGGCAATATTAATATAATATTTGTTGTATATAAACTCAACTAGAATTACAAAGTTATGAACATTACAATAATTCAACAAGATATTTATTTAAAGGTCAAAATGCCGAGAACTTTAATATCAGAAACCTTATTAATTATTTGAGCTCTTATTTCATTATGGTAAATTTGACTAGAATGTTTGTCTCACAAATAATATTTCACAAACCCAAATTTATAAATTAAACACTCGTGAACAAACGTAATTTACCATAAATACGAGAATTGGTCAAAATGCTGAAAGTCAGCGAACATGATATTAAACGTGACATTTCACTTACACCAAGGTGACTTTCGCGCATAAAGTGTAAGACTTCAATACCACGCAACAACTAATCAACAATGTCTTACAATGATCAGCGTGCGCACTGAAGAGGACTTTAACATTAAATAAAGCTCCCCAACAATAAATAAATTGAACAGAGTAGCCTATTCAAAGCAACATATTATAGGCGAATAGGGAGAATCAAACTATATATATATATAAAATATACTCAAAGATATCAGTATTCGGCGAGGACAGTACGCTACAAAAATATATAAATATTTATTTTGAATGGGGCGTTCAAAGACAAATATACAAATATCAAACTTGATCATCACTTATGGCAACAACTTATAGGCATTTACGTAAATAAAATAACTTAAACTGGAATAAGGTTCACCCACAGCATAAGGCAAAAACAACAAAGTTAAAAGTAAGTGCCCTGTCTAACCATTAATCCCAAAGAGTCAGAAAGAACAATACAAATTAAGGCAGTCAGTATCCCAAATAACCGATTAATGCGTAAATGCCAACTATCAAGTGTGCGTTTCTAATACAATTGTAAAGGATAACATACCCACGATCAATCTTAATATCCCCAAAATATGTTTCCCAACTAGAGCCCAAACAAACTGATCAGAGCAGAGGTAAAGCGTGACTCAAGCTCAGACGCCTAAAGGCAAAATAGGAAACAAGTTCACAAATGAACAAAAGCAAGTTCCCGTAACAATAAATTTAAAATTAAAATCTGGTCACAGATTAACCACGTGGTTACCCAACAAAACCTCTTCATGATAGTACATTTAAATTTGTAGACCCGAATAAACAATTTTGACAATAACCCCCCATAATTATCCAAAAGAAAATTTTGATGAATTTAAATAACCATTAGTTTTGTTGCCGCTCTCACCTTCTGTAAGTCTATGGCACAATGAGAGGCGATACAGGCGAAACATCTCAATATATAACAAGCAAAACGAGCAGACATGTCCCCAGAGAGTAGAGGGGGAAAGGAGGGGAAATCTGAGTGGGAAGGACGGCGCAGGAAAACTACTAGTCGCCTAGGGAACTAGGGGAAGTTTCGAGAACCACCTAGGCGGTGGAAGTGGCAACCACGCACGTCGAACTGCCTTCAATAATTGTATCAATGGGTGTGGCTTTATTCTCGAGCAGAGGGCAGGAACAGATCTCGGATCAGTTCTTGGAGGGGTGGATTAGTGCATGAGAGCTAGAGTTCAACAGGGCAGATGGTAAGTGTTACCCCATTTGTTTGTCTAGTTTACATGTATCTCGTTACAATATTTGTGTAGATGTTTAAATAGGATTAACTTTTTTTATCACCACGTCTTACTACCCGTTTGGGTTATACGCTCTTATACTAATTACGCTAATGTATTTAGGGTTGAGGAATATTACATTTATAGGGAGTATACCCACATTTGTGTGGAGGGAGAGTGGAAGACCATGTTAGATAAAAAAAACTACTTTCACTTGAAGATTTAGTGAAAGGTTGGGATATTTGAGCAAAAATATATAGATTTCTTTCAGATATTACTGTAACATTAGCAATACTATATAGTGCTACATCATTTCTACCCGCCCCAAATAATCAAATAAATATAAGCCTCCTGCAATAAGAGCACTAGTAATACTTGCTAGTTTACTTGAATACTACCCACTCCTAATAATGCCAATACTCATAGAGATCCTGCAATATCAAAGATGACAAAACTTACTATGTTTGATATATATGCTTTACTCACACACTGTATCTCCTGGATTAGCACAGTTTCCATGACCAACCTGTTCACACCAAATTCTAAAATGAAGAGGCTTCCTAACAAGCTATGAATGATGCAGTAACAACATGTTCCAATAGAGGGATCCATAAATGTACTGATTGAAACAGCTAGGCTACAAATGGGCCACTCATAATCTTGAACTGCAGCTAGATCGGTGGCTGGTGTACGTGATTTGATGGATGTATTTAGATTCAACAGCCAACTCACCATGTGTCTGGCGTACGTGACTTGGTGTCGAGCCAAGTTTGGCACCTGATAACTAGAGAATGCTGTTAGCACGTGTTAGACGTGCAGCATTTGAGTTTTAATATGAAAACTCCCATCTCTTTACCCATCAACTAGACATATATAACGAGGGAACTCAGCAAATATGATTGACTATTACAGCCGAAACTTCTGCAAGAAGTCCTGTCTTGGACTTGTAAATAATCAGCTAGCATAGTGGACTATTATATCCAATTATAGGTCTTTGTCTGGACTTGGACGTAATCACTCTAGGATGGGAATATATAAACTTCATATATTATAGTGATTATTAAAAATTTGAACAAACTTTAATAGGTTCGAATGTTTTGAACACTTAGATTAATTATATAATTGAAATCGTTCAGTGTAGGTATCTGTAATTTCTCACTAGTAGATTAATTTTCAAAGTAAATTTGTTTATGAAACACTTTATGTTTTCGTTTGCCACTTGGGCGCTAGTCTCTTTGTAATTTTTAGAGATGATAATAGGTAGCAACTTTTGATTCTTTTTCTAGCTTGGAATATTTAGTTTAAATATACATTTTTATTACTCTTTTGGTTACCAATAATAGTTTGTACTTTAATATTTGATAATGTTTCTATTATAGATAATATTTTGTAGTCGTATTTTCTTTGGAGAAAATATTAAAGTAATTCATTTTTGTTGGCTTATAAGTTAAAACTTTAACATTTTACCAATTCGTTTAGTGAGAGTTTAGAGAGTTTAGTGGGCATTCTATTGTAATATTGCTTTGTTTTCTATTATAAAGTTAAATATTAACATCTCGGAATCTTATAAATTACTTCAAAGTTGGCGGAAGTAATAGTCACACAGAAATTTGAGTTTTGTCAGGAAGTTAGATATTTGGGAAATTTATAAATATCAGAATTTATAATTAAATTTAAATTTAATCTTAAAATTTAAATTTGTTAATCTAAGTTTACCATGGTGATTCAGGCCCTTTGTTAAACATTTAAAAGAGGCTATTTTAGTTCTTTATTACAATATTAACTGTTTTGTTTATTAAAAGGTCTCTTCAAGACTAATTCATATAAATGAATAATTTACCTTAAGATTGTGAATTATACCTTCAAATGTACTGCGTAAGCGCAGGTTCTCCCATATTTATGTTTTTCAACATACTTCAGCTTGCCTTGTGAGGCCATGTATTTTTTTTACCTATGTTGTTTTACCTTGAATAAAGAAATCACATTTTTTATCAAACTTGTAAATTTTCTAATATTTTTTATAATAAATTCCCTAGATTCAATCCAACTTATTTTAGTCTATTTATTGCATAGCTATAGGAAATGGTGACCAGTAAATAACGTAAGAAATGATAAAGTGAACGCCAAAAAAATTAATTCCACTTTTAATGAAATAAAAGATCGAAAGAATATCTATGATTAAAATCTGTCTCCGTTATGTTATATTCAGTTGTCTATACTATAAGTATGCAAAGTTTCAACTTTATAGTTTATCTAGGGGCTTCTGGGGAGTGTTGAAATACACCAACCCCCACCCCCACCCCCCCCACACACAATATATATATATATATATATATATACAATTTATCTTGCTGTGAATGTGGTATAAAGCTAGGCATTTTGTGTGTGGATGCAAATTTGATTGTGTGTCAGTATCAATCCAAACTTTGATTCACAGTTTTGATTACGAATGTTATAACACGGTACAGACTTAACATATCGGGGGCGGAAGGGGGGTTAGTGGTATTGGATTGTAACATGCCTACAAATTGGGGTTGAAATTGAACCATTTGTGTGGAAGAAATTACACCCCGAACTTTTTTTTGCTTTGTTTATTTGTATTTTTTTTAAAGTTAGCCTTACCATACTTTGTTTATCAGATGTTAATGATGGCTGCCTGTGACCATGGTTTAATGAGTCTAACGTTCACTACTATTTTAAAACGAAACATGTAGGAAAATTTTATTAATTTTAAATAGATTTAAAACTAGTTACATCTTTTATAATGGTACCTTTAATACACAGCTTTATATTGTCAGATTTATTTCATGCTTTGCCTGATTTGAATATCTCAATTTTTATTTTATGCTATACGTATTAGTATTTTTGTTAAAAATATATTACATAGTAATACTGTATTAAATTTTCTGCTGAAATATTAATTTCAATGTATTTTTATGAAACAATTCATATCATTGATGATATGAACTTTTTGGTAGTTTTTACTTTACACTACAAATTACTTAAATATAATTAAAACAAATTTTGCACAAAATAATGTGTTTCCTCCTTTGGTGCTCAATTTGAAAAATACTGTTGTCATGTGTAAAAGGAATTCTCTAGAATCTTATCTATTCAGTTAACTGTATATACATTTTATATTTATGACTAAATTAAGCGTTGTTATATTTCAAAATAGCCGGAAATACGACTACATTAATCAAAACGAAAAGCTTATTAATTTATTAAAAATAGGCAGACGATTGTCAATAAAATTTATTCATTTTAATAGGTGCCATAAGAAATAATAATTATAAGTTAGAATCAGCTTATATTTATTTCCTATACATACATACACTGCACTAATTCACAAACGGGCTTAAAGATTATCTTATATATGTATTAATGATTATCTATCCTGATATTATGAAAGTAAAAAGTTTAGTAACTAATCTTTAACAAAAATAAATAGAAAAAAATAGTTTTTCTTCTATAAAATATCATATATCAATTTCAATAATTTTTTTACGAAATTACATAGATCCATGATACATAAATTCCACACACTACAAATTTTCAAGGATACAAATGCCATCAATGGTCTTATTACTTTCTCACTATCTTACAAGTAAAGAAAGTATTGTGATCGTAAAAAAAAATTGAACTCAAGATTTTGATGAATCTCGTCGTTTCACGACCTCCCGAATCCGAAAGAATGGTTTTTGAATTTCCGTCTGTCTGTACCTCTGACTAGAGCCTAAGCTATTTTACCGATCGGACTAAAATTTGGTATTTATTGTTTTCATAGGGCTGCCCCCAGGGTATTTCGGAATTGTATATCTAACCTTAAAATTAAGGGTAGTTTACTGAAGGGCAAAAAGAGAAAGAGTCAATTTTATCAAAATCGGCTCTAACGATTTTGAATAAATCTCATTTAAAAGCTTCATAAATATTTTTTTTAAATGGCTACACTCAATATTTCATCAAATGACCTTAAGGGCTCCGGTCTGATGCGTAAATTTTCATATTTTTTAAAATCATATCTCCGAAAATATTTGAGGTATGAAATAATTTATCATTGCAAATATGTAGATCTGTTTATAATACAGATATTTTATTCATAGCATAATTTTATAAAACCAATAACTTTCAAGTTATACGCAAATATACATAGTTTTTAACTTTTCTAAGACAAAAGGTTAAGTATTACGACCGTAGAAAAAATATCAAACTTGAAATGTTGGTTGTTGACGTGTCATGACCCCCTGGATCCTAAAATGTGGTTTTTGCATTGCCGTCTGTTTGTATGTATGTTTAAACTTAAAATTACGAATGGTATAATGAGAGAAATGAGAAAAAATATTTTTTTTAATATCAGCTCAAACCATTTTAATACAAATTGGTATACAGGCGTTGATTAAGATTATAAATAAACTGGCTTATTTCATTTTCCAGTGAAAATAAATTTAGGGCACTTTACAGAAGCGGAAATTTCCCCACAACAATTTTAGATATTAAATAACTTATCATTGCAAAATTGTAGTGCTATTAAAAAAACTTTTAGTTGAAATTTATTTTTATAAAAACTAACAGTTTCTGATATATTCTCAAATTAATCAGTACAATTTTGTAATCCTTAGTTGTCAAAAGATATTACTTAAATTTCAACGCAATAATTCTTCAATGCCATAGAGTAATTAAATATAAGTAGGTCCCTTAAAAAGTTTGTGTTATTTTTCCTTAAACCTCTTACGAGAAATATTTGTACAACAATGATATATCCTGATTTCTGACTAAATAGACAATATTTAAATTTTTTGTTGGTCAAAATTTATAATTGATGAGTTTAATAGCAATGCGATGACCTGAAGATGTGCAACATCTAATCAAATTTCAAAAATTTTAATTGGAAGTCAAAATTTTAATATGAAGTGTTAACCCTAGTGGACCCAATAACGGTCATTTTTATTGGTTCAAAATACTAATGAAGACATTAATTTAAAAAAAATATAATGATACAATTTAAAACCGGGACTCAAATTTTTTTATAAACATAAGTATAGTTCAATTTTTGCTTGGGTATGCCAGTGTATATTATTTATTTTCACATATACTACCAAGTCTTGAATAAATATTTCTATTTTTAAACAATATAGCGAGAACGTTCGTGCAGAGTTCTGTACCATCTATTTATTTCTCGTAAGTACCTTACATACAAAAAGTGAATTTGCTTGAAATGTTTCAGATGTTTTTAGTGAATTATTTCACTCATTAAAAGCGGATCTGATTAAAAATCATTAGTTAAAATTATTGGGTGTGATATGTGGTCTCTTACCTTAAATGACGAAAAAGAGTTTAGGATTTTCGAAAACAAGGTGCTTGGCAAGATATTTAGTACGAATTAAAACTACGATACTGGGGAGAGAAGGATATTACATAATTATGAATTACATACCTTTTATTCATCACAATATATTGTTAGGATAAAGTCTCGTAAATTACGGTGGGAAGGACATTCAGTGCAAATGCGATGGTTTCGAACCCTGTTCAAGGTGTTGAGTGGTATTCACAATGGGAAGAGACCATTGGGAGATTGACATTATATTGTATCAAAGTTAAACATTGGAAGGAGGATAGAAGAACAAGGCCTAAACACCATAAAACTTTAGATCTCAAAGCTCACAATTAAACCACAACAAAACTAATAATATTTAGGTAGTTTTCGGAGTACATCAGTCCCCTTCTACATCAGAAGAGAGTAAATCACAAACTGGACTATGGCAGCGTGGCTAGAGGTCACTTAGATACTGTTGTTGACTTTTTCTTGATTCAAAAAATGTTTAGGCTTCGATTATATAGCTGCCTGCTAAAATTTGAATCCTTACTTGTGGTAGATTGATAGAATTTTATATTTATATTATATTTAATTATTTACATATTACATACCATGGATTATTTACATGCCATATTCGAAATAGAACCAACGGCTGACTTCCTGTCCAAAGGAAGTTATGTTATGGATTTTCATTGTTCTATAAAATCAATAGATCTCGGCTGGGTTTGAACCCAGGAAAATAAGATTTTAAGTCAATTACTTTATTTATTTTAAAAGTCTATTATTACATATATTTTTAAAACTCATCCCAACCCAATATTAATGATTAGAAGAATCAATAAAATAAAACAGAAAAAAAGTTAGTGTATTTCATAATGATAACTTATAAATGAATCTATAAAGATAAATTTCCGAATACCGGCAATTTTAACTTTGTGAGAGAGCTTGCTTGGTTTTTTTTACAGTTTTTCCTTCATATCTAATAGTTTCAATGATTTTATATGACTTGCATTCAAAAGATATATACTTTCTATTGTGTATTTATGAAGTCTTAACCTGAAAATACTACAATTGAAAATATTGGCTAGTATAGCATACAAAACCTTATCATTGACATTTGTAAGGCCTGCACATGACCAATGTTTGATATCATTCCGTATTTTTTTTAGATTCTAAATTATTACATTTAACACCAATACTATAAACTTTAATAGGGTAGAAATAAGAAGAAAGTATGTTTATCTAAATGGAGGTCCACCAAAATTAGCGTGATTAGATTAAGGGTATACCACATTTGTCATAGATCAGATGTTAAAACTACCTCCTAAATATTTGAACATTGACTTTATCGTTTTCGACAATCCACTAGATTGTGAGCCAGACGCCTTAGACTCTATGACTAATGGTGTGATTTAATAGGTATACATTAATTAGTTGGAGATTCTTGTGAGTAAAACAAATATATTACTCCCAAAATGTGATGTATGGGGACTCAAAGGCCAACGATAATAATTTTACTTATATACGTTAGAGAGAGTAGTTTACGACACACGCTAAAAAAAAGTTTAGTGCCGATTGTAATTTGTGGTTTACCGATACGTTATGGTTTGATTATGCATGTTGAAGCGCCGTTGCAATGGAGAGGAAGGGAGTGGCTATAAATAGAATAGGGGTTGGGGAATTGCGCTTCACAGAGGAAGATATCGGCTGAAAAGAGCGGCTTGAACTCTAGAAATCATATCGATTGGATCTGTGGCACTTGTTTACTCGTTTCTTCCGTTTCAAAAGTTAAATGGTAAAGGAAGGTCATTTACAGGTCTAAACTGTATATCCAAATTCGTGGTGAGATGGACTTGATGTCAGGTTCTTCTAATATGATTTTCCAGGGTTGAATGGACCGAGGGTGGATTATTATTAAATTGTTTCCTACTATGTATCCAACAAATTCGGATACATTTCCTTTAAATATACCTTCCTCAGTCCTACACCATTAGTGTAGTTAAACGTGGATAGCCCAAATGGGTAGAAAAATTAATCGTACCATCAAAATAGAAACCGATGTCATTTTGACCTATTCCTTCTAACAAATTTTCACTTAGGTATTCAGCTATTTATGGATTGCTTTCTCACAATTGGAGCAAAAATGTAGGCAAAAAAATATCACCGTGATAAAATATCATTAGAAATCTTACGTTTTGAGTTAATTATATAAGAAAACAACTTTACATGTTTATTTAGCTTATTTTCAACGATATTCAAACTGTCGCAGTTGTGAGGGGTGTAAGCAACTAAAAGCAGCCTTTCTTAAATATGTAAAGTAATTTTTTAGGTTCAAAGAGTGAACATCCAAATTTATTTAAGGAATATTTTAGTGGTTTTGAAACGTCAGAAATATCGCAATGTTGAGTTTTCCTTCTTCTTCATAAATAGATTCTTTCAACTGCGTTAAATAAATATGAATATGAATATATATATATATATAAAGTGGAGGTCATCCTCAAGTAAGCACGTGCTGCGTGCTGAAGTTGTTGGCATCTACAAAATAAAAGAATGACCGGCATTTTTGTTGTTGTGGAGCAAGGCTAGTAAATAAAGTTAGACCTCACGAATAAAGATATAAACGTTAAATTCTGGTAGGAATATTAGTTTAGTGAATAATATCGAAATGTCTAAAACAGACCATAAACTCCCGATCTCAGTGAAATGTACTTGTGTATTTGTATTCAACCACAGAGCGCTGTAGTCGATACAATGTTAGTGTTAGAAGAGAAATGATGTTGCAGCTATTGCTTCCTTCATTTGATATATTACGCGTCAGGGTTACTTCATTTGTAGAAGAGAGTTTGAAAGACTAGCCGGTACTAATGTACCGTTGCCCAGGGAACGCCCGAATGTACTAATCGTACATCATTTCTGTGAAGGCTCTTTCCATGTCCTGATGAGATGAAGTGATGGTGATAGTGAGTATGAAGGTGAGGAGCCAGTGGAAACACATAACTTAAGCCTACCTACCAAAACTTGGTGTCCACTGGGGTAGTTCCCCTTTCGGAAAATATATCCGAGTTAGCAGCCGGGAATCTAGCCCTGAACCTCTAGGCTCGTAGCCAGGTACACTTAACACTACACCACGGGGCCGGTTATTCATTTAATATTGCCTCTGGTATCAACGTCCTTAATTGAAGTTGGCCTATACAATTTAAAACTAGATTTATGTAGATTGTAGGTGTTCGTTTCATTTGAGTATATGGGAAAAACAGTAGATCTGGAAATTTATTTTGGTACTGTGGTCGTAGTGAATAAAATAATAAGTAAAAAAAGAACCATTAACGAAGGGAATAGACCTTACACTAAAATAAACCATTTATACTTGCTAAAAATAGCTATAAAATAATATTTTATAATACATGAATACAATAAAATATTTTTACGTCATGATATATATATTATAAACGTGTAAACAGTTTTTTAAACTCCATTAATACAACGGATGGAGCTGAATTACCGTCCCCCTCCCACCCCCTCTCCAATAGTCAATCTATACTCGGGTGAAAGCTGTAAGTGGAAACGTATAGTTTTTTTTTTAACGAGACTATTAGCTTTTATTCTTGTCCGATGTTGAGTGATTCGAAAACTTCATCCTGAAGAGCAACCATTAACAGGTATGGGCCTACGTGATTCCAAAAATAATTGCAAAACATCTGGCGTGACTACTGAGAAGAGAAAAGGTACACTCCAATTTTAATAGAAAGGACCTCTTTGAAGAAAAAAAATAATATTTGCATACAATTTTTTTTTTATCGCCGTGACTTACTACCTTACTATTTATTCGGTTTATACGCTTATGTACTCACTACGCTAATGATTTTAGGGATAAGGAAGGTTATATTTAAAGAAAGTTTACTCATATTTGCGTGAAGGGAAAGTGGAAAATCATTTTACTAAAAACCGCCCTCAGTAAAACCTAGATCTCCCCGTCATCGGCACTTTGGTTTACTGCGAGAGTAGCACGTTAGACCCTGTGGTATGTTTATTTATCAATAGTATTATTTATAAGTATTTATACTTTATATCATAATCTTTAGTTTTAGATAGAAATATTTGACGGATGGACACATTAAAGTAGAGGAAGTAACTTTTTAAGCTGTTAGATAAGGTTCTTTCTACAAAAATTGGAAATTATTGTACGTGCAGTAAATAATAATAAATGGTCGTAACAACCAGGTGAAAAATCACCTAAATCCATATTTTTGCTTGTCCAAATCACTAAGTTTGTGGATAATCCTACCAATTGTGACCAATCGTGATTTTTGTTTAAACCCACAGCTCAATACTTTTTAATAAACTTCAATAATATTTTTAATGACATCGGGAATCCTATCATAATAGCTTTAATACATTCACCGATAAAATTAACTAAAGATAATATATATTCTATATAATACTAGCGTGCCGAAAAATACTGCCACGATCCATTTGTTTTCTTATCACTTGTTGCAAAATACACAGTCCAATTGTTATAGGAATAATATTATCTGGCTGACAATTTATGTTCATATATTCATACTTCAAATCACGTGATCTGCCACTGTAACTTTTGAGAGATATTATCATTACCTCTACAATTATAATAATAATATATTAAAATGTTATCTTTTTTGAAAGTAAAATAATTTTTTTTGTACCTTCTAAAGGGCCTTTCCTATGAAAGCTTTGCTGTATAATTATCAAATAAAGTTTTTTTGCGACAAAAGTCAAACAAAACCTTCCTTAAACTTTGTTATAAGTCAAAAGGGGGACAAAAGGGGGGGGGAGAGGGAGAAGAAAATATAGGCCCACCCTACCACATTCTTTCATTTATGTCTAAAAGTTTGCAGTTACTCTTTTGACATTTAAATATTTAAAATATTTTGAAAATACTTAGAGAGGATTTTAGAATCTTTCATTTATTTTTCTTCGAAAACTGTAATAGATACTTTCCCAACAGGGTATTGTTTTATTTTGGCTAATGTATCATAGAAGTATATAATCTGGAAGTCTAGGTTTTAATCCACAAGTGATGTTTACTACGACTAAGATTTTAATTTGAAGAAGTTAATGTCAATTTTGTTCACACTGTTAATCTTACAGCCAGACTTCCTTCCGGTAGTAACTTTATGAAATAAAATACATAAAAAATAAATTCAATGACGCTAGTCCGCAATAAAGCCATTCCAACCGATCCGCCACCGACTGATGAAAATAATGCCAGCTTTTGTGAATAGAGGGTGTCATGTGGTCAGCACATCTAACTTTATGACCATTGGTCCCCGATATCTAGAATGGAGCTGTTAATTTTTTCATTTAAGAAGATCCTCATTTGTCTTCATAAGACTGAGTCTTACCCCATTCCAGCCCCAATGCTTCAGATAAATATCTGGAAGGGCTTGGGATCGTACTCGGGATCTCTGGTAGCCTAGCTAGAAAAACTGACAAGTATACCACAAAGATGGTTGAATAAATAGTGTCATCAAGATATCGAAATTTTAATTTTAATATCTGCGAGTCATTGGCGTTAAATTAAATTATTGTCAAATCTTACCTGGTTTACGTGGACACACTACTATAAAAGTAATTTTTCTCAGATTTCAAAATTTTATATTAAATATTTATTGAGAATAGCTTAAATCATATTTTGTTGGTTGGATAAACAATATAATTTAGATCTATTATAAATGTACATAGTTAAAACAGTAAGAACATAGAATGTTTTCATAATTTTCTCAATTTTCACTGTAATTATTTATTTAGTTTTTTAAACAAACTAATTTTAAATATACTTACATATACCTTGATTTATTTTTTTAATACATACGTTAGTTGAAATTTTAGGTCTTGTATGACAACATACTCATAACGTCATGCAACAACACTATTTTTTTTATTTGATCAAAATTGAATCGGCGTTTACACAGACAAAGGCGTCGATTCCATTTAGTTTGATTTTCCAGTGACTAGGAGGCCGGATTACAAATCTTGGATAGATATATTCAGCTTTTTTTTCATAATTGATTTTTCCACTCTTTTTATTAAATTTTGTTACTTTTTATCTCAAGTCCGTTAGTATTTCTTTCTTTTCACTTATCTTACTGTCCGTTAGGTCTCCAAGCATAGGCATTATTATAATAATAATTATTATTATTTAACACCACATATTACTACCCATTAGGGCTATACGCTCAAGTACTAATTACGCTAATGGATTATGAATTAGGAAGGTTGCATTTAGAGGAAGTGAACAGGTATTTTCGTGGTGGGAAAGTGGAAAACAATTTAAGAAAAATCACCCCCACTACACCCGACCGAGATTCGAACTTTGATCTCTCCATTGTCGGCAGTCTAGCTCAACACGAATCTAGCACGTTAGCCAATTACGCCACCGAGGTGGGTCACGCACAGGTATGTAATGGACTAGAGAAGAGGAAGGTACATTTTTCAGTAACTATCCCTGCAATTGTATGAAAGGAGCGTGTAAAATCAGTTAGGAAAATATATCACCAGTGCACTCAGCTGGGATTCGAACAGAGATCTCCCCATCATTATCAGTCCAGTGTATTAAAAGGTGGATGCCTTAGACTTAGAACATTTGACCACCGAAGTGGATTCCATTAACGTAAATATGTTGACAGTCTGAACTGGTATTAAATTGTAGTACATAAATATAAAAGGTTAAATCTTTGTTTTGAAAGCTGATTTAAACTATAGTCTATCAACAATTTTATGTAGAAATCCAAATACAATATAGGCAAACACCATTTAAAAAAATCACTAATAAATAAATCAGTCAAAGGAATAAATTTTTTTACAAATAAACAGTTTAAATTCAATTTTTAAAATTCAAATTTTACTGTTAATACTTCAACGCTAAAAACTATTTAAATAACAAGATTCCGAAATGCTATTTTAAACATCTTAAATTGATATATCTTTATTAAAGAACTTGAAAATTTAAATACTAATTTATTAATGAAAATAAGCTGAATTAATGTTTACTCTAGGATGTACGTGTTTTGGTTACTGTTGGATTATTTTCTTCTTATCAGCGCGTCTTACTAACTTTTCCAGCTATATGCATGTATGATGATTATTATTTTAGGCTAAGAATGAGGAAGGAAATATTTTAGAGGTTATATACCCACATTTTCACGGAAGGAGATTGGAAAAACATTTAAGAATAAAATATCCTCAGTAGAACCCACAGCGATTGGAGCCTTGATAATCAATTTATCAGTAGGCCAGTTTAACATTAAAGTGACGCCTTAGACCATTTGCTCACTAAAGCAGGCTGCTCAATTTAATTTTGTAACACTAATACAAACTGTACAAATGCACAAAATACTTTTTTTTCCATACCCAAGTATCATCACACAATTTATTTTAATTGCTATAAAACTAAGTTCCGTGGATTTGATAATTTGTGTTGTGGAGAGAAGCAATTAGTGTTACCGTGATGCATAGTAAAGTGCCCCATTAAAATAAGCTGAAATATTTAATGTTCTGAGCTTGCAATTATACGTGTAGAGCCAACTAATATGTGAAATATTCCCACACGTACAGTGGTGATACTGGAATAAAATCCGATTAAGGGGAGAAAAAATTACAGCCTGGACATGGGTATCGAAGCAGGTGCCTTTGTAATTGCGGGTCAATGCTATAACACTGAGTAATCCTGGTTAATATGATATCCAGAGCTTCCCTTTGAAGTAAAATGTCTCTGGTTCTATTCCATTCCATTCACTTTCATCGACCACGATTAAATATACAGAATGTTCGGAAACTCATAGCCTAAACTTGACATAGCGCTTGTTTGAACCAAAAGTAATACAAAATTCATATACGCTTAAATCCTGAAAACTATGCTAATACCATTAAATTATATTCAGTGTATAGATGTACAGCGCCGGTAGAGCAAAGCTGTTCAAACATGAGTGTACAACAGGTTGCATAGGAATTAGGTGCACGGCACTAAACACCTCTACATCTTACAGCATGGCAACAGAACATACCACAGTTAATAGTAAACAACACACCAGTCCATCAAGAAATGCAAATAATTTCCGAGTGTCATAATTAACGGTCATAAATCACAGAAAGTGTTTGCCATTCGTACATGTGGAGTGCCACGTAACTATCTCCTATATAACTTGTTATACACGCATGCTTGAACAGCTTTGCTCTCCCACCACTGTACACCAAAACTTTTAACACAATTTAATGGTACTAGCATAGTTTTCCACGTATAGGAATTTTATATTAATTTTGGTTCAAACAAGCTGTATGCGCATTTTGAGCTATGAGTTTCCGAAACCCCTGTATATCTCCATAATCTAGCGGTACGATGTTAAAACAACAGTTTATACGGCTCACTTTTATTTTCTTCTTTAATAATATGGTTTTCTTTAAAATACAAGAACTTAATATACCATCCTAAAATTTAGTATATCATGGCGATAAATAGTTTGAGCCGTTTCAACCGCTGGATATAAATTACAGCTGAACATGGCGCAGGGTTTAATTTGGCACCTGTTTCATGTGTGTGCGTAGCCAACTGTGTGTATACTACACGCCACTCATTTGTTTCAAAAACCCCTTTGGTCATATTATTGGAATATTTGCGGAATGTGATAATTTGAAATCTAACCGCAGATCCTGACCTAGGGCATGGGGCTATTTTATAAATAAATTAGATGTCCCCAGAGGGATGGATTCGTGTGTATATAACGTTCTGTTGAAATGTGTTTATTAGATTTGCACTACAATAAGAGGAAATACTACAGACTAATATACAGGTGGTACTGACACATATGTGACCCAACTCATCAATGAACCTGAGACAAAAAAAAACCAATGAAAAAGTTAATATAAACATGTGTCCCATTTGACCTTTTTCCGAACTATAGTCATGTTTATACTACAGTAATGGGAAGATTCGTAACATCATAGGAATTGTTCAAAATGGCTACCTTCAAGCTAAATTCAATGCAATGTATTTTTGAAAAAATATGGCATTCTATGACACTACGACTGCAGCCTTGCATTCAGCACAAAAGTGGCAATTTTATGCAATTCATGTAAAGTAAAGCAGATTCAAACTACTGGAACTACTAACATAACTATAACTTTGAAAGACATATTGTGAATGTGGGGAATGCCAGGCCTCCACCGTGGTTCGGATTCCACGTTAAACTGTAGGTCCTTCATTTCATCTCACAATCACCCTACCATTACACATTAGCGTAAGTGCGTATAACCCGAACGGGTAGTAAGACGCGGTGCTAATAATAATAATANCACGTTAAACTGTAGGTCCTTCATTTCATCTCACAATCACCCTACCATTACACATTAGCGTAAGTGCGTATAACCCGAACGGGTAGTAAGACACGGTGCTAATAATAATAATATAACTTTGAATTGTGAATGGGGGGGGAATGATAGGCCTCCACCGTGGTTCAGATCCCACGTTAAACTGTAGGTCCTCCATTTCATCTCACAATCACCCTACCATTACACATTAGCGTAAGTGCGTATAACCCTAACGGGTTGTAAGACGCGGTGCTTATAATAATTATATAACTTTGAAACAAAGTTAAATGGAACTTATACGTGGATATACTTTTTCTCTATATTTTTATATCTTGTCCACCACTGAAGTGGGTCCTGCATGTTTTGGTACACCCTGTATAAATAGTTTGAGTCACTACTTTAATTTTAATAATATTATATACTCGGACTGTCCGTATTTTTATCACTGTTTTAGGATTGAAATAAGGGAGCTAAAATCTAAAGGAAATGTTCTCGTAATCTGTGTCAAGTAAGAGTGGGAAGACTTTTATTTAAAGCCACTCCAAATAAATCAAGACGGGGTTCGAACCATGCCTTATTTGTCTCAAACACACCAGACTAGATGAGCCTAACGTTTATTATACATGCCCACTGATATTGGGTTTAATTATTATTAATTATTTACAATGCCTCGATTATTTTATTACTCTGGAAACGTTCTAAACTTTTTGGTTACATTTAATGATATGTTCAGTAATAATTAGCATTGGTAAGCTAGATGAAAATTATTATTTTTAAAAATGAATAGTGTTTCTATACTATTTTAATAGGTGGTTTTTACTGATAGAGATTTCCAAAATATTTTAAAATTTAATATCAAATTATTTGAAAAACTAGACTAGCAATGCGAATTACGTTGGCATATTTACATAGTCTATAGGACAGCTATTTTTTACGATTTTTTAATTTTTTTTATCATCGCCGCTTACTAATTTTTTAGGTTATACATATATATGAAAATTACTCTAATAGAATGGGAATGAGGAAGGAAACATTTTTGAGGTAATATACCCATATTCGCGTTGAAGGATAGTGGTAGAACACTAAGGAAAAATAACACACTCAGTAGACCCAACCGGGATTGGAGCCCTGATCTAGGCCACTCCGAAGTAAGAGTGATGCCTTGGACCGTTTTTCCACTGAATCGGGCTATGATTAATTTGTTGATGCGTTAAAGATATCACTCGTCATAATTGATTCTTAATAAAAGAGGTTACACTTCTTCAGATTAGTGTTTTCATACTATATCTTGTTAATTTATAATTTTCGCGGTTACCAGGTTGAACTTTATTCTGTTTGTCACAGTTTCCATTCTCAGTATCTCTGTACAAACCATTTTGTATTCTAGTTACGTGTAGGAGGAATAAGGAATGAGAAAGGGGAATACAAAATGTCACAATCTAGTTGACTACTGATAAAATTTACCACAGTATTCTTATCCTTCTCTGCTCACAAATCTTTAGTGGTTTCGGTAAAAAGGGAGCATATCTAAATAATATAAGTACTAGTCATTTCACCCAGAGCAAAAGAAAAAAAAAATCACTTAATGTGGGGGTTTAAGTGACGTGAGTAAATGCCAGTGTGTTTGTAGTTTTTATAGCAAAACATTTTGTTGCCAAAATTAATGAAATATTACATTGATTAAATTTAAAAATGACACCTGAACATGGGGATCAAATCCGGTAACTTTGAATAGTACGCCAATGCTCCAACCACTTAGCTATTCAGGAATTGCCTCGTGCATAGCGTCTACTTTTATTTTAAGGCATAGTCTGTATTGGACGTGTGGAAATCGTTGGCTACTAATGTGTAATCAATTAAGTTCACGAGCTGGTAGCTAATGCAACCACCATAAACTTGGTCAGTTATCTTTGTGTTGCTATTAGTACAATTACAATTGTATGAATGCGCAAATCATGATGAATTAAATTGCCAAGATATTCCTCCAGGATAGCTCAGTGGTTATAGAATTGGCGTACTAAGCCAAAGGTCCCGGGTTTATTTATAGAGACCAGATATAATTTTTCAATTTAATGAACATTATATTTAGATGCAGCTAACAATTATAATAGCTTAGCTATTTAATTAATAAAATAAAATATTGATTTAGTATAAAAACAGAGCTTAATTTTCCTGTTATTTAATGACAACTTTTTCTGTTCATTTAAAAATGTTCTCATCAAATGCCGCTATGATCATGACAGATATTCAACAACTGTTGATATCACCAAGTGAATAAAATTAAATTATATGTTTGTATTGAAATAATATTTGATTTATTTTGTTCAAAAAAATGTTTTATTAAAAAAAAATGAGAACATTGAACTTTTCTCTCGTCTCTTACTTCCCTGTCTTAAGTTAGATTTATGGTTATTTCTTATCAATAGGTTTGTAATAAATCACAGAGAAATATCAGAAATATTATTTTTAAATCTGGAGCTCTCAAAAAGGACCTAGAAAAATTGTATATACAATTGGAAACTTTTTAAAAATATTGTCAATACATTTACCAGTTGGCTGACACTATAGATATAGACTCTAACAATACTGACCAACTTCATTGGCTGAACGGTCTAAAGCATCACTCTCGTGTTAGAACTGTCTTCTGATGAGGCGGAGATCTGGTTTCAAATCTTGGTCAAGACAAATTAGGGTGTTTTTTTCCTAAATGATTTCCTATTCCATGAATATTCGGGTAGATTATCTATATAATGCCAACTTCCTCATCCTTACCCCTTATAATATGCATAACATATACTTATAACCCAAACAGGTTGTAAAATGTGGCGATTAAATAAAATAATAATTAACCCTCTATATTGGTTGCATTGTCTAAGGCGTTGCTCTCGCAATAGACTAGACTACCGGTGATGGTGTCATCGAGATTCGAAAATGCTCGGGTGTGCTGAGGTTGGTTTTTCTGGGGTAGTTATCCACTCTCCCTTTAAGAAAACGTGGATATACTGCCTCTAAATACAACCTTCCTCATCCCTAACACACTAGGGTAGATAATTAGTACACAGGCGTACAGCCCGAATGGGTAGTAATACGTGATAATAAGAAAAATGAATAGTGTTCAAATAAACGTCACTACCATGTTTGTAATTGCATAAGTCAACTTTATCGTCTTTTTCCAGATCAAAGGGCTTATAGTAAATCCCAACGACAGATCAGATATTTTGTGATTTTTTGTGTGTGTGCCAATCTACCTCTCAAGACGCTTCGAGACACTCTAAACACTTTTGTTATGAAATATGGAAATATACCATAATAGTTTGCATATATTTTCCTATTAGCGTGAGGTTATATATAGATTGACTAATGCTTTAGTACATTGTTTTCAAACCAATGTGCCACGGCACATTGGTATTTCGTATGGAGTCAGCAGATGTGCCACGTGAGTTTGGGGGAAAGTCACTAAGAATAGAGAAAAAATTAAGTCATAGAAACATATGTTTTGAAATATATTGATTATATTTTTTAATAATATATTGATTATAATTTAAGTTATTGTGGCAAAAAATATATTTGTATGCAATTTATATGGTATATATAAAATGATTTTTATTTAATTGACATATATTTGGTGCCAACTACCAACCCCTTTTATTTTTATGAGGTAGGTAGATTTTTTTTATTAATTAAATTTATCCCTAGAAACTGCTCAGCGATAAGAAGAAAAACTCCTTCTTTCAAAACCCCTGGACTGTATCTAAAGTTTGAAATTAAGTTGGACACTTACAACTAAGGACTTCCTGGAGTAGATTATTATTCTTGCCATGGACATCCAATCTATTCAAAATATCTGTACGTGTGATGCAATGTTCAAAAATACAATGTACATTTATTTGCTAAATAAAAAACAAATTAAACAATGAAAGTTATAGTGTGTTTGTAATTATTACTGAAGAGAAAAAACATTTAAATTAACCCTACCTAATACAGCATGCTCACTATTTTATAAAATTAATAAAATTATTGGTAAGCAATAATTGAAAAATGTAAGATTATCACTTGATTTGGGATGTTAAAATAATAGTTATTAATTAAGATACATAAATGGTCTTTTTGGATGAAATAACATCCGGTTTGGAATATTTGTTTAGTATGTTAAAATAACGAGTTCTTCAAAAATGTAATTTAAACTCCTAGCTACAGGATGAAGATGAATGATGAATTTCATCTCAACTAATGATGTAGACTGATGATCTCTGATAGCAATCCTATTTTTTCCTTTTTAGTAGCTTATATTTTATAATATCTTCACGAAAAATCCCGATATTCCTTCCTTGAAGGTCAGCCATTACTTAAGACATAGTTTTATTGCTGAAAATATTAAATCACTATATGAACTTCAATATTAAATAACGACCCAAATTGAGTCCTTCCTTATCATTTTTACCAATTTTTCAAGTCAACAAAACAAAAATCCTAAAATCCACAAACATGTTAATTTTTTTTAAATAATTTCTGGCCTATCATAAAACAAGTTGCAGAGATTTATAACAAAAAAAACTTATCTCTTTAGAGAGTGAAATTAGTATTATACAAATAACTTAATATTATAATTTGACAAATAACCATAAATAACCTTTAAAATTAATTTAAATTTCTCACCAAAATCCAAACTAGAATAATTATCTCTTCCACTAGGGGCAATTAGTTTTTCAAATGACAGCCAAATGTTGTAAGCGTCCAAGAACATAAAATAAACTAAGATCATAACAGTTCCGAAATAAACCACTCTCTAAAGCTGATAGCGTTAAAATCACATAAAAAAAATTATGACGGTTTGGCAGTTTATGAATAAAAATAAAGAAAGAAAATTTAATATAGTGAAATAAAGGTAAAGGTATATTTAATATAAATATCTATTTTTAATTTTAAATAAATAATTAATATTAGAAACATTAGGAGTTGTGATTGAAATTTTAAAAAAACAACAGTAACGTTGTCAACGTAATTACGTATTGTAAGACTGAGTAACCTGAGTATTGAATTTATATTATAAGTAATTCCTTTAGCAAAAATAACATCACATTACTAAGCTTTTAAAGACAATCATTATTATTATTATTGTTATTATTATTATTATTATTTTAGAAGTAATAGTAGTAGTAGTAGTAGTAGTAGTAGTAGTAGTAGTAGTTGAGGTATTTAACGGGCACTTTTTGAACCGTTTAATCAAATCTGCACAAGAGAATTTCTATAAGCGAGAGCGAAATGGCCTACTACTTTTTCAGGTAAAGGTATTTATTTTTTATATAACTTCCAGAACTATTTTACATACCACAATGGACATGAGACCAACGACTTTACTTCCCCTTCGAAGGTAGCAGTACTACGGAATTTTATCGCTCAAAAAAAATCCGTTGGTCCATGCTGGGCTTAAACCCACGAACATTTGGTCCTAAGGTGACCCCTTTAAAAAAACCACCTGAGTTGACAAATACAGTCTTAATATTGGTCTTTTTTTTTAGCTTTAAAATCTCTCCTTAAAAATTGTTAGTGTGCCTTGACAGTTTTAGTGTGCTGTTAAGTGTGCCTTGAGTTGAATAAGGTCGAAAATCGCTGCCCTAAGATATAAACCGGCTATTGATCAACCCTAATAAGCGTTTTTTACTTGACCACTTGTCCCACACTGAAACTAAATGGGAAATAATACTATATTTCCATGACTGAACGAATCTTGTTTCTTTCATACACAAATTCTTAATACCCATCCAGGCTATATCTACATTGAATTGTACTATTGGGATAGGTATGTGGAAGGTATAATTTAGAGGTAAAATACCCGTATTTGCGTGGAGGAATACGGGAATACTATTTAGAAAATACTAAACTAAATATAACCAGCCGGGATGCCAAACCTGACCTCCTCGTCACAGGCAAAGAAGACTAGATGGGTTTTATGTCTAGTCCGAGTGTCTAACGATGTAATTCCCTTTAAATTGTTAATATTATTTATCTAAGTCTAATTTATGTTATTTTAGTTATATATTTATTTTTCCTTGTATTATTCATTTTACACAAACACGACGATAATTAAAAACGTAGCTACATTTTATAATCTCATTTACATTCAAAAGGACACATCTACGTCTTAGTAGTGAGAAGACTGATCCCTTTTATTAATTACTACCAGCTCATTTGAAAATAACCTTCTCTTCTACCCACCGAAAAACACTCCTCGTCTTCAGTTTCGAGCAAAGAACCGCCTTATTCCATTTACTAGTCTAGCTGTCCTGAATAATTATTAGCTCAGCATCACCAGATGAGTCTTCGAATCCCCGTAGCAAAACTTTATTAATGATTCCGTTTTATGGCCGCCGACAAAGCCTGTCACTGTTATTATTACGTTGAAGAAGATGAATGAGTCTTTATCCTTTACAAATGCTGCGAAAACCCTCTCATAGACCTGTCATTTTATCTTTCTCCATAGGGCTTGACGCGAAATATGGTTTTGTCTAAATACATTATAATCGGAATCTGTCTTTGGTTGCATTTCACGTTTATATTAACAGAAGAGATGGCGTGATATTCTAGGTAGTAAATTATGTATAGTTATAATGGGGAAACAGGGCATCTTTGGTGGGTGAACATAATTTGTTTGAAAGTGTTTATGACTTATTGAAAGCAATCCTCTGCCATTAATCTGAGCCATGTAGCAAATATTTGGACTTGCAACAAGTTTTGCCACAGTCATAAATCTGTATTCATGGAGGTGAGAATATTATATTTGAGAACGTTGAATGAAAACCGTTTAATCAAATGAAAGCATGCACAAGCTACATCTATATTTAACATCTAAATGTGTATTTTTATGTCTATGACTCACCTATATTCGCTATGATATAAGTAGGCAATTACAAAATTTTTGTACAGAATGGGAACCAGACTGATGTATTTAATATAAATTAGTATTTAGAAACTATTTTAAATCTAAATTTTAAATAAAGTCATGTAAAGTGTAGGAAGAGATTAATTGTATAATATTACGAAAGTTTATCCATCCAAACAGATTTTTACTTTTTCATAAATATAAATAAATGGTACGGCACACCGGACAGACTTTCTCTCTCTTTTTATCTTAAATAAAGATGCATTTACTAAAAACTTGTAAGATTTCTGAACGGGATAATGTATATTGTATGATCACCACTCCACATAAGAACCCGAATAAAATAGTATATACTGATATAGAAATATTGAGAAAAGAAGCGCATCTTTGTCCACCAAAGAGCATTTCAGACAATTTAATATTTCAAAGATCTTAATAAAATTAAATTTGAACCATTTGATGAAAGATTGGAAACTGGGTTCTTCTTTACATCTTCCAATCTATGAAAATTGCATTTACTAAAGATGAATGTGGGAAAGTAAAAATAAATCTAAGGAATCAGTCACTAATGAAAGAATGTGAAAGTGCAATATGAATTATTGTGAATACTAGTTTTTTGACTATATTTTATTGCTTGTATACAGGTAAAACCAAAGTAGTAGGGAGTAGTAAAATATGAAAACAGGACAGAAGATTTGACCTCTAGTTTTAATAATACAAACAATAAAGATTTATGTATTTCCAGATAATAAAGCGATCAGATAGTCGGGGAACTAATTTATAAATTCACAGTAAATTGGTTTATAGTCTGAAAAACAAATTTCTTACGCTCCAAATCGGTTGTCATTTTAATGAAAATGACATCTTTATGTGTATCATTGTTTGTCGTTGACTACTCTGACTACAAAGCGGATTTCAAATTATATTTTCTCATTAATCCCAAATAAAATAATCTTTTGATCCAATAATATTAAAGTTAAGATCTCCTAATAGTATAACATCAGATTTGTCAGAAGGGATGTATTTTTGAATAGCAGTGACAAACTCAGTGTTAGGTGTGATGATAGTGATATTACCAATTTTGAAACTTATCTTATCCAGTCCAAAAACCTGTTTTTCTATTTAAATGTGCTTACATGTTTGAATTTTCTTGCCTTTCTTTGCAAAATATAATAATCCTCTTGGGCGTAGAACACTACCACTATCAGATATGAAAAAATCTTAAAATTTAGAATTTGTAGAAAGTCTTGTGGGATTGTTTCAGTTTCAGATATTATCAAGATGTCACAGCGTGAATACCAGACATCTGCAAGAATGTTTGCCATGCCTTTGTGCAGAGATCGGACATTATGGTACACAAGAACTGTTCAGTATTTCTGCTCTAGATTAAAAGCTTAAAAGTTTTATTACGGATACGGGTCATCTCACTTTTAACAGCATCGTCAGATTTAGAAGGAGGGGAGACTATGAAATTTCTCAGATAGACGTGTAACTCTATTTAAAGTAACGCACAGCAGAGCCCCAGTGACACCACATCGACTTTTATTAAAATACAAACAAACGAAACTGTGCATCTGACCTTGAAATATTTTTGGGAACGACAGTTCTTCTAAGTCAGGATTCAAGTGCCATGGTGCAGGAGATTTTCCCCGGCCTGGGGATATTGTTTTAATCTTATCACACATTTCTCCATTTCTATCTAATACTATAACCTCTTCATCAATACTTTTTACAATTACGTCTTCATCCTTATGTTTGGATATTTCATAATACTTTTTTCAGGTTGATTAAATGAGTTCATGTAATTTTGATTGAAGTTTCCCATCCAAGTTTCAATTTCTTCAACGTATAAAATGTCTCTTTTATCAACAACAAAGTTAATTTTCTGATTGTACTGCTTCTCGTACCTCCTGAAATACGGCTTATTGACCTGGATGTTGCACTTTTTGTACAAAGGTGTTTATAATAAGAATTTCAGAGAATCACACACCTTTGTTGGACGAATTGTTTTAAATATATAATGAGAAGCATGGTCAAAATGCCGTTTAAGTTTAATTTCAACAGTAGACATTTCATCAAAACGTCAGGAAAGAACCAGTAACATATCGTTCACCTCAACTGGTATGTTAACCATGATTCATTTTAAATCTAAATGGGGATTCAATGCATTTAGTTTGAGGGGTCGCATTTACATGCAATTTATAAAGGGTGCCATCATTCTTTCTTCTAGAGGTGATATTGAGCTGAGGCAAGGAGGGACGGGGATATATTGTAACCTATTGACAACGGCTAATTTTTGAATTTCTCCCTTTATGATGTACCGAATGCAAGTGTTACACAGCCATTTATAACTATTATTGCCTAGACTCACATATGTTTTTATAAAAGCATCGTCATTAAGTTTATATTTCAGTTTTTCTTTGTTTAAATTACGAGTAGTTAGTGAAAGCTTGAAGAACAATCCCTCACAAAAGAAACAAACTTATTTGGGTATTAAGGAACGAGACTTGATAAACTCCCGTTTGACTTTGTTCTCCTTACTGCCCTGCTTGTACAGGCTGTCTCCTTTTCCCTAAGTTCCTCATCTCGCCTGAGCTCCTTCTTCTTTCAAATATATCTTTCTTTTTCCTTACACCTATACTCCTCCTGTCACATAAGATCCTTATTTTTTCTGAACATTTCTTTCTTTTTCTTTACACCTATACTCTTCATCTTGCCTAAAATTCTTCTTCTTCTGAATATATCTTTCTTTCTCCTTATTCATATACTCTCCATCTTGCCTCAGCTTCTTCTCCTTCTGAACATATATTTATCTTCGTCCCTATATTCCTAATTTCGCCTAAGCTTCTTCTTCTTCTTCTGAACATATATTTGTTTATCTTCATCCCTATATTCCTCATATCATCTAAGGTTATTTTTCTTTTGAACGTCTTTTTATTTCTACTTTCCTCTGTTCTCCTTCGCGCACCTTCTAATCCGAATCTTTTTCTTTGGCTTTCTCCTTTCCAAGGTTTTTTTCCAACTGAGGGTAGCACACCTGTAATTGATGTACGACTTACTGACAACAGGTGTTCTTGATTATTTGGTTCTCTCTGTATCCATTACAAGAGGGTAGCTCGGAACTTGAATGTTGTCTTTATATGCTCCTCACTTTCCAGTCCTACTGCTATTTGGGCTAGTTTTTTATTGGCCGCTTCAATGATTCCGGTTTTATGGAAATGTGTCACTTTACTACCCTTCCTTTTGAAGTGAACCATATCTAAAAATATATCCTTTTTTATCTCTAATAAACGAGAATATTGTGAATTGTGGTATTTTCTTCCAAATACTCCCTTCCGATCCAAATTCTACTTGGGATGTATTTATTCTCTCTCCGTGCTTGACGTTTAGGAATATATATATATATACACTCTTATAGCACCAATAGAAAATAGTGTAGTATAACAAATTGAGAGATTGTGGATGAGTTTGTTTACAAGGTCATTGGCAAATGTGAGAGAGCAAGCGACAGCAACTCCATTAGGCACTACTTCCCCTAAGCTACCTCTGCTGTGAGAATCGAACACCCAATATTGCGAGTCCTCTTTGATTAAAGAAACTGATAGGTTGTTAGCAGTCAAAACACCATTATTGAAGGAAACAAAAAACCTGACTATTTCATCAGAGAAGGACTACGCGGAGATGCCTTGGAATGGCTTAAGCTCACAAGAGATGTGGAAAAAGGAGTTCTGAAGAGAAATGGAAGTCCCGACTTTGTCGGCGGCAAGATACACTGAAGGCGAGGAACCAAAATTTGAACGGGAGTTAGAGAGGGAGGAAATGTGGACCTCGTTGCCTTTCAACAGAATTGAATCTATGTTGGTGGATGACCAAGGTGAAAGAGGGGTAAGATAGACAGTGCAGAGAGCCACAATGGAGTTGCTGGTGCACTGTGTGTTGCGCACTGAATCATCAAACACAGGGTTGTTTTGAAAAATTGACCCCATCAAATTTGATATTTAGATGTTATACGTTTATATCTCATATCCGAAACATAATTATGATTTTAGCTCTAAAATGAATGATAGCTTATTGATGAATAATTTTTGAAAATTCTAAAGTTTTTGGAGATTTACCTCTTAGATTTTATTCTAAATTGGTATTTGTGGAGGGTTTTACAAAATAAATAAAAATATTTATTTAAATAGAAAAAATCATTTGATTATTGTTTACTAATGATTATTTTATAAAAATCTAATGTTTGGATAAAATATATTTGGAAATTTTGTCTTAAATTTAAATATGAAGAGTGTTTCATCCAAACATCAAAATTATATGTTTGTTTTCCTAATGCAGGTTTATGATAATTTCCCCAAAGTTTTTTTAAAAATATTCCAAACTATATATTTATTAATAAGAAAGTTTATACAATTGTGCCGTACCATTTATGAAATTATATTGTAACAAGTTATTTGTGAGACCTCTGTATTCTTGGGGTAAAGTGCTCAACTCGGGATCCGTTGTTTTTTGGTTCAAATACAACCTAGTTTTAAAACCGGGATTTGTTTCAGGATAGGTTAAAAACGGCACAACAGTATTAAAAATGCTTCACATTTTCACAGATATAAATAAATAATATATAATTGATCGCTTTGCAAAGGATGAAAATCAAAAATTTAATTTGTTAGTTTAAGTTTTATAGCCAATAAACTTTAGTGCTAGTCTATGCCGCAAAATCTACTATTTAAAAAAAATTGTTATCAATATTACCAAAAATTTTTGTTTTAGTATTAAAAACGTTTCTCTGAACTTTATTGCGAATTTTTAAGAAATATAACTTTCGTCACATAGGCTACTACTAAAATGTATTGGGTATAAGATTTAAACTAGAAAATTACATCTGTGATTTTCATCCCTTGCCAAGCGATCTTTTGTATATTATTATTATTTATTTGTATGTTATTATGAATGGAAGAAGGTCTAACCCTGTTGAACCATTTTTCACAGATTCTCAAACAAAGCCTGTTTTTAGGTCAGTGTAGTGCCGGAAATTGCGTCTAACTGCAGCAGTACCTACTGGTAGGGCCGCCTTATTTTAGTAAGATTATGGATGGCAATCTTGAAACATTAAGAAATTCAAAGTGTCCAGTTATATTCTAGGTAATTAATAATTTCTCTCATTTATATCATGTTTTAAATATAAACAAGTTTTGTTGGGTGTATTCACTCTATTCCCAAACCCTTTGGAACCACAAATTCGTCTAAAATACCCTAATATTATAATTAATAGGGTAGGATGGTTGTAAATTTAATTTTGAAAAAGTGTATCAGAATTTTTGTTAAGAAAGACATGAAAACATATATAAAAATGTATATTAATTTTCACCGCTTGATATTTCAACTCATACTAGCCAGGAAAACAGAGAGTGACACCTTAAGCTGTGCCCGCTATTGAGGGTACCACATATACCATAATTAAAATACCTTATAATCATCATAATAACACAAAACTAAAATAGTAAATTAGACCTTGTTCTTTCATAATCGTGTTTCATAGATATGCGTATTGTAATGATACAGGATGATGAAATACAAATTATTTTGAACGCAATCAATTCGAACTCATTCTAAGTATAGGCATGTGTAATTCCCCACTCTTTAATTTCGTTTGAAATCCATTAATTCGGTTCATGTGACAGATACTAAAGAAAACATTATTAGTAAGTTGATTAGTTCCAAAAATGAGCGCGAGTGTTCTGTTTTTATGTTGTTTTTGTGTTGTTAGCGAACATTTCAAGCCTGGGTGAACTCTTTGAGTATTGAGAGCGAGTTAGAAAGAGAGGTCAGGACGTAGGACAAGTGTGGGAGGGGGTGGGTGGTGCAGGGGTGTCAAGGAGGGTGGGGTCTGGACAGCAGAGCTGACTCGCCAAAACAACTAGAATTGACGGAGATCTACCAACGGATGGATTTAAACCATGATTGAATCTCATCAGGTATGTCTTTCATTTAACTCCATGATATATTTAATAAGAGTATGACGTCATTACATTTTAATTGTTTTTAATATCACCGAGTCTTACTGCCCGTTTGTACTGTACGCATATGTACTAGTTATGCTAATGAGTTATCGTAAAGGATAGTTAAATTTATACGAAATGTACCATAATTTGCTTGGAGGGAGGGTGGAAAATCCTTTAGAAAAAAAAATCACCTACAGTACATCCAACCGGGATTTAAACTCTGATGTCTCCACTATCGGAAGCTCAGTTTAGTGTGAGTCACAATTTGGCGACCAAAGCAGGTAGATTAAAATGATTATTACATTAATCATGAACGTGGTCTTAAAAAATGTTTTACTTTAAAAACCACAAAAAAAACACACTGCGTTAACTCGTTTTCCTTACTTCCCCACCTTAATCATTCTCAGACCCACTACGGTGGCCGCGTGGACTAACGCGCTTCTCACGTGTTGGACTAAAAATCTGAAGACGGGGAGATCAGGGTTCAATTCTGGTTGGGTGCAATGGGTGTGTTTTTACTAAATGGTTTTCAACTCTTCTTCCACGCAAATGAAGGTGCACTACCTCTAAATTAAACCTTTCTAATTCCTTAGCCATTGGTGTAATTAGTACATAGGCATATAACCCGAACGGGTAGTAAGACTCAGTGCTCTTAATCATAATTTTTCTCGTCAATTCTAGATTTTTTCTCATTAAATATATATTTTGGGCTTGTTTACTCATGTACATAATCCAATAAACACAGAAAAACACGCTTTAGTAACTTTGTAGCTCGACACCTTAGTTTAGTTGATAGCGTGTTTGCCTACTGAGCTAAGAGTCCCGGGTTCGATTCCCGGCTTTGCCGAAAAATGTATCATTGGAGACATGTCGGTTGATCCTTTCAAGATGATGATAACTTAATGTCTGAGGGCTGGGTGTTGTGTTTGTTCTAGAATTAAGTTGGTTAATAAGGCGTATACTGATAATATAACCAGTCAGCTCATTATGTGCAAGCTCAGATAAATTATACTTTGTATTATTCTCAAAATAGAAAATTGTAACAGCATTGATAATAAGGATCCACCCCTTGATATGCAATAAGCTAAGAAATACTTGAGATGATTGCTATTAGATATACATACAAGATGGCGTCCGAAAGTCTATCCGCCTGTCATGACCGAATTAAGAGTACAAGACGTTCCACTCCTAGTTCTCTAATCGCTGAAAATAATCTTCCTCCTTCCAACTGCCTAGCGAAGAAATATGAATTTAGGCCCACCAATCCTTTAGCAGTAGGCCTAATATTTTTGCCCCTTATACCATACAAATGTTGCCCTATAGACCAATCGAAATCTTTCCGTTTTATTTTGCACAGACTTGGGATCGTATTGAGTTTTATATTACATAGGTTAGGCTTGCTTAGGTTATGGCCATGTTGTGCCATAGGCTAGGTTAGGTCAGGATGGGCTAGGATTGTCTTGCATTATACTATCCATCATGTTCTGTCTTTCGTTAATCTTGAGAAAACCTTTAATTCCACCCTTAGTGCACCCGCCACAACAGCCGGGGAGTAAATACTCCAACATGGATCCGAACTCCGACAAAATGCCTTCCAAGCTACTCTAAATTGGTCCGAGTCCATGTACAGCCCTCCTAACAACCCCCCTACCCAATCTCTCTCTCACACACACCTTCACACTCCACTGAATCGTGCGACTCATATAAACACACATGACCTATAGGAAGAGGGGAAGGGTGGATGGACAGGACTTTGTGCTGAACGAACCGGTCTCTCATTCACATCCAGCAGCGTTCCGATTCTTTTTGACGTCACTCCCTCCTCTCACCCCCCACTCGTTTTGCAAATGACGTATTGGTTCGAGATGATTGAAATAGCGATGGAAGCGGATATTGGCAGTTAACTGCATATCTGCCAGTCTCAGATGTCCAATAACTGATAGGGTGACGATTCAGTGGGCTTTTGATACGTCACTCCGGAGCTTTTAACCTCCTGAAAGGTGACACAAAAGAATCAAGTTACATTCATACAAATGTTTATAATCATGAGTATAGTTTGTTTAGACGTTAAACAGAAGTTTTTTTTTAAGTTTAAGGTGGGGATCTAGGCAACGCAAGAAAATACCCGTGTTTGTGCAGTTTTGATACCAAAACTTTTTTTGATCTAAATAAATAATATACCTATTGCAATAAAAACGTAGATTATAATTTTCTCCATATGATGATCTCAACAGTTCTGAAATATCTGTCAAGGGTGTCCTGGAATTTTATGAAAACTTTTTCTCTTCATTTAAAAAGTTTGTCATCTAATGTCGCTAGGCTCATGACATATATTTAACGACTGTAGATATCACTATGTGAAGTAAATTAAACACTTTTTGTTTTTATTGAAGCAATATTTGATTAATTTTGGTCAAAAAATGTTTTGTTATAAAATCTTCAAAAACACGCGTTTCGAGTTTCCTACATCCCACATTAATATATGGGGTAAGGGATAAGGAAGGAATATAAAAGGTAATACCCCCGTATTGGCAAGGAGAGAGAATGGAAAACCACACTGATAAGTAACATAATTTAAATACATCACCAGTTCGCCCAGGCGATATTTGAACCATTATATTCATAATAGCCGAAATTAACTAGACGTCCCCCACAAAGCTTACAATCTTATTGTATAAATGATTTTTCTAATGGTATTTATGTTTATTGTATATTAATGTTAATATCTTATATTGTTTCTTTCTAAATTTAAGCTCATTTAAATGCAAACTAAGAATACCCAACAAAAATAAATAAAACATTTAAAAAAGCATTTTTTTTTGTACGAAAATTATCCCTCTGTTAAAGGTAAGAAAGATGGATTAATACATAATATTTGTGCTGAAATTACAATATTAATAAAGATGCACTGATTCAGTAGAGCTAATCACCACTTGTTTAAAATAATTGTATATGCTACGGTTATTTACACCGATTAATCCCGATTATAGATTATTTATTAATAACTATTGGGAAATATGGTTAAGATAATGATAAAAGTGAATGCAACTAATACAAAAAGATTGTAAGCTTACAAAAATATATTTTATGTATAACCGATGAAAGTTGGAACTAGATTATTAATTTTAGCAACGGTATGAATGTAGATTTCTTTATCTGGTTATGTAATCCTTCCCTAGCCCGCAACCAAGATGAAGGCCGTATGTGTTTTTTTATCATTAAACTTCTACCTAGAAAATTTGATTTAAATTTGATTTAAAAATTGTTATTAGACATAATAATCGCCGATTACAATTAATTGCTGATGCACTAATAATGACTTAATAACTATTCATCGGTATCCGCATCAGTACATCCCGACATTAGATATGTTTATAACCTGAACAGGATAAAAAATAGAGAGAGGAGAAAATAGGAGAAAACTCAGGGGACTGGGCCCTTCTCAAAATATCGAATATATATATATATATATATATAGTGAAAGCTTCCTTAACGGACACCTCTGAATAGTGAGTTCTTCTTTATAACGGAAAGCTTAAGTTTCCCAGGGAAAATAACATTGTTTCTTACGGCGAAACAATCTCCCAATAACGGACTTTCTCAAAATGAAAACGAACACTTATAAAGACGAATATTTATCTATATTAATCTCAAAACAACTTGGGGGAAAAAATTAGGAAAAAAAAAGACAGTTCATATTTATAATTTGAGTGTAGAAATGTCAGGAATTCCATTGTCTCGCGCGAAATGTGAGAATTTCTGCCTCCCTCCTCTATGGAAAGTTTCGCCTACGTAGTAATGACTACGGTACTTCAATGTTTTACCTCCAACCCCCACTGAGACATCAACGGGGGATGTTTCATCAGTTTTCGGTGCTCGTACCTACTGCCTACTATTTAAATTTAGTTTTATTTGCGTATTGTTTTGTATATTATACATTCTGTATAGTAAGCTACATACATTATTCATTCATTTGTCATAAAGCTTGCAAACATTATTGTATAGTGCAATAATTAGATTGTATTGGCTTACATTCAAAGTATAATAGGTTCATATAGATTAAATAGTGTTCAATATATATAATTAAAAATACATATATTTCCAAATAACGGACACCTCTTAATGACGGACTTTATTTAATCCCCAAAGGTGTCCGCTATTGAGGAATTTCACGTTATATCATATATGTAAATTGGAGAGCATATTAAATATAAATATATATTTAACATACTCGTCAATTTTCCTTAGGTAAATAATTTTAAATAATTACTTGTGTCTAACCACTTCCATATCTTCTTTGAAATGAGCTCTTGTCAAAGTTATTTCTCATTAGGAAATACGATCATGAAATTCTTCCTCCAATGTATTTGAAAAACTTTGCGAGTACCTCGGGTAATGTGTATACAGTTTTGTGGAAGTGTGTGCAGGCATCTGCCGGCATGTTAGACTTGTGTGTGGAAGGAAGTTTCCTGTATGGTTAGGCGGGTTGGCAGAGAGGGAAAGGGGGGAGGGAACTTGGGTAGGATTCCAGAGGCATCTCGTGGATGTGGAATGAACTACCTGCCTTGAAGCCTTCAGCTTTTACACATTCCAGAATGTTGCAGGGGGTGTAAAGGGAGGCAAGGAGGGGTGTGTTGTTCCAAGTGACGTTCAACGTTGGTCTCGGGGTTGATATAAATCTGTTTCAAAGTCGTTGATAAAAGCTCAGCGGGTAATTCCTCCTCTCTCATACGCGATACACAAATATTGAACAAAGTAAATTATTAAATTACGGGAAGCGTTAATTTTAGCAATATATAGCCAGGTATTAAGATAAATATTTAATGGAATACCATTGATTATAAAATTAAAAAATTAATCTTAATTCATTGAGTTGATTAACAAGAATTTATAATATGTAATTATAATTAGTACAATTTTATAAAAAATTGTGAATGGCATACTTAATCTATTCTGCGCATAATATTTTTGTCTAAGACACGGAGTGGTTCCATTCGGCATTAATTCCCCAAACTCTACAAAAAACTATAATCATGTATTTTTTTAAAATTTAAGATAATACACCTAGTATTTTTCCCGAAAAATTATGATTTCAAAATATTCAAAGGAAAGGCTGCCTTTTAGGAAATCCATACGCTATAACAATTTTTTTAATACACATTTTTACTTCAAGGAAGGCATCAAATTGTAACATTTTTCAACAATGAAGCTGTAAGATATTACAGTTTACCTTAGTCAGGTTTGTATATATGCTATTTAAAGAGGCTTCCCGATTTCATTAAACACATTTTTTTTAGGTTTATAAAAATGTTCTTCACACTCAGATTTACTAAAATCCCAAAACTCTAAGATATCTCTTAACATTTTTACAAATCATATGACTTGAATCTTCAAGAAAGATGAGCTAGACATGTTTAAATCTGGATACTACCTTTAGTTATATGCTAGATTTATTAACAAATTTAATTATGTAGCATACATTTTAAGTATTTATTAGGTCTACTGAACCCTTTTCCACGATTTTATAGATGCGTGGAAACAGAGTGGAAAACCATTTTCTTAATATCCATATTCAGTAGAACCAACTGGAGTTCTTACACCGATTTCCCCGTCATCGATTGTCTAGTATTTTGGGAGAGTAACTTCTTAGATCATGCATCCACTGAAGCAGGATATTACTCTAATATATATATATATATATAAATATAAATTATAAATAAACAAGAATATATAAAGTGGGTTAAGTGTAAGAAAAGTCTCTGGGCTTAACTTTGCCCAAATAAAAATATATTATTGATATAGACTTATATCAAAATATATATTAATACATATTACAATATATACTATATATATTGGATATAATATGTGTGCGGTTTAAATAAGCAACAATACAATGGTTATTTGTATTAAAATTTATTTCAATGACTACATTAACGTCTATCTGTAAAATTACACGTAAATACTCTATTAAACGTTGTTTCGACACTTCCTTACTCTACATCCTAGTTACCCACTTCGGTGACCGCATGGTCTAACGCGCAACTCTTGCAATATACTAGACTGTCGATGATGGGGAGATCGGGATTTGAATCCTGGTCTAGTGTACTATGGTTGGTTTTCCCTAAAAGGTTTCCCAATCTTACCGTGAAAATACGGGTACACTTACTATAAATTCAACCTTCTTCATTCCTAGCCCATTAGCGTACAACCTTAACGATTTAATAATAATAATAATAAGAAGAAGAATATAATACATCCTAGAACATGAAAGGCCATATTTTTTATTAAATTAAACACACACAGTAAGACTTTTCTTTTTAATATTTCATTATTATTTTTTTTTTACGTCCCTAAGGACGCAGAAAATAAAAGGTGATATCATGTATACTGTTCCTTTATGTATTATCTGATTGGGAAATTTATTTTTAGTTTGGAAATGGATCCATGAATTGTATCCAATTCATTCTTCACGGAAATGAATACAACCTCAACTCGCACTGTATATTGACGAACCAAGGAAATATAATCCACCGATATAGTCAGTCATATTGTCATTATTATTAAGAGTAATTGATCATTTTTAAAAATGAAACAAAGGTTGGGAAGAATAATGAATCCACATATCTTTTAGCAAGTTTATGAAATATGATATTAGAATACTTTTTTCTAAGAAAGGAAATAACAATTATAATGAAACGAATGAAACGATACCTTCTTTTTATATCGAGTATAATTTTAGTTTCTTGACGTACTCTACGTCAAAGGTATCTGATTGTTTACACTGAGAGGTTAAGGATAAGTAGATACAATTTAGATGAAATGCAAAGGTATTTTTGTAAGGGAGGTTATTACATATTTATGGAAAAACACCTCACTATATCAGCTCAGGATTCGAGATCAAACCTATCTGTAGATGGCGAAACCGATGAAACTGACATTTTTGTCCATAAATATACCAGTATAATTAACATTAGATTATTTTTTCTTGATATTTGACAACAATAAGCTAAAAAATATTGGAAATACAAATGTTTATATTTATTTAGTAAAAATCATCATTTGGTTTGTATGTTGCATGGAGATCAGCACTAATATCCCAGTAGGGTGTACTAAGGTCTTTAAAGATGGTTTTTCCTAAACTATTTCCTGATATCCCTACACCGAAATGTAGGTTTATCTCCTCTAAATTTTACCTTTCTCATCCCCACCCTATTAGTATAAATGTTCGGATGTATGAGTAGTAAAATATGTGGCACTAAGTTTAAACATGGCTGTTAATGGTTTAATCCATGGAAAAAGCATAGGTAGGGTAGCTTTGGAAGAGCTGCACTCACATTTGCGTCACTGGAGGATGGGTAAAATAACTTTTTAAATACCATCCCCTATCGAAATGGAAAAAATTCAAACCTTAACTTATTTTTCATCACTAATCAAGTATATTGTGAGCCTTGGACTTCATGACTCCGTTGCAGGTATTTGGGAATATAAAAAAGTGGACTATTCTTCTACCCCATGTGTATATAAAAATATCGTCAAATTAGAATTAAGGACAAAAATTTGATATAAAATTTAAAAACACGTTTCCCTTCTTTTCAATTACTTAGACGCTGATTTAGTTGGACGGTCTAAGATGTCACCCTCACTGCAGATTGGATTGCCAGTTGCGGGGAGTTTGATGTTCAATTTCCTGCCAGGTGTACTGAAATGGCTTTTTATTCCTAAGTGGTTTCCTACACTCCCGCCACGCTATTAAAGCTACGTTTCATATCAATATCATCTTTCTCAATCCTTCACCATTCTTGTAGGTATGTGGATAGCTAGAACGTGAGACACATACACATACACACACATTATGTGGACTAATTTAAACTTAAGGTGTGGCTGCAGGGGACATGAGCAGTTTTTATGGAAAATCCTTTTTCGGCAAAATAGATAAAATATTTCTTCAATAAAAACCTAGAATTTAACTTTATTCACTTGGTGATATCAACATTTGTTGCTGAGTATTGAGGAATTAGATGACAACATTTTTTAAACGAAGAGAAAAAGCTGTAATTAACTTCCAAAACACCGTACATAGATATTCAATAACTGTTAATACAGGGTGTTTCATCAGTGGGAGGTACCACATTTTAATTCGTTATAACTTTGTGGGCGTGATGGTGTCTAAATGTCAAATGAACTTAAACGGCGCGGAAAATTTAGTGTTTTATTTTTTCAAAAATGCCCACAGTGTGCCGAAGATGTTTATGAGGTGTGAGCGATTGCTTATCTCCCCCCGGAAATCACTATGACGATTGCCGCAGGAGACTAGTGACGATGTGCCAAATAGTAGCTAAGCGGGCAAAATTAAGGTCGGACAAAGTAACAACTGTTCACCCATTTATAGAGCCCAACCACATCAAGCATGCAGTTTCGTTATTGGAATTGGCTCCTCAACTTGGTGAAAAGAAACCCTGGAATATTGACTATGATGTTATTTACGAATGAAGCTTGAGTCAATCTCTCAAGCTATATGAATTTCCAAAACACGAAAATTTGGGCGTCAGAAAACCCTCATGGGATCCACGAAACATCTGTTAATTCTAAAAAGATGTGCGTGTGGTGTGCACATTCCGCTGAAAGAGTAATTGGACCAACACTATTTGAGTTTACTCTGAACACAGATGCGTAAAGTGACATTTTAATGGCGTTCGTGGAGTAACTAGAGGATATCAAGCTTAGGAAGGGGTACATCTGTAGTATGATGCCACATACCACACCTCCAATAAGTCCGTGGCACTTATCAACAACTTATTCATATAACTTGTCATCTCCAAAAGCCTGTCCTCCCTCCCTCCC
>CABEEJ010000221.1:84315-120674 GCA_901482245.1 Timema douglasi
CCCCCCCCCCAGGTCACCAGTCATGACGTCAGCAAATTATTTATTGAAAGACCATCTTGAGGAAAGTGTCTATAAATATAGACGACAAGCCATTCAGGACCTCCATTAAAACATCATGAGTGAAATAAAAAATTCTGACGCAGACATGTTGAGGTGTGTATCAGAAAACATGGTGAAACATGTGTGAACATGGTTTGAAGAGATGTGAAGGAGACTTCAGAACTTGATATGAAGGTTAGTCAGGCTGCCAATTTTAACCCCTCATTTACACGTATTTACGTTACTATTGAGTTAATAAGTCAAGAGAATGATACATTTAAAAAGTGGGACCTGCCACTGATACAACCTGTATCACCACGTGAAGAAAATTGTACTCTTACGCTATTAGACGCTACTGGAGCAAATGTTTGATTTCTTTTGATTAAAATAATATTTTGCTATAAAAACTGCAAAAATACTGATTTTTACTCGCATCCCCTACATCCACACCTTAATGAATGTTATTTTACTGTCACGAAACAAGAGAAACTGTCCTATTTACATTGAAAGAGCCTGATTCAGAAGTGAACAATTTCTAGCTCTACTTTCAAGTATTCATAGGTCAGGCAAAGTTATCTGGAGATATTTGATAAATAATATCATCAGTAGTACTGTGAGGAGTAGAACTCACTCCCTGCATTTAAAAAAATGATAAGTACATCATGTTAAGAATAAGTGTCATATTCGTGTCATTGTACCAGAATTCTGCTAAATATATTAATAGATAGTAGAATTCTGATAGAGTAAATATGACCTTCCAGATTATTTACTAGAGACTTTAGATTTCAAGTTGGAATATCACCCATAATTTCTCCTTGGATTTGAAGTTGATATTTTATCTTGATGATAGACAGAAAATAAATAGTGAATATGTTAAATAGTACATCATATTTATAGAGAATAGCTGTTTTCAACGTAGTTTAAAGTGGGATGTAAGGGTATACGAGAAAATTTCAGTGTTTTTGCATCATTTATGGATATATATATATATTTATATATTGCTAAAATAAATAAAATATTGCTCCCGTAGAAATATAGAATTTAATTTTCTCTACACGGTGATATCAACGGTTGTTGACTATCTGTTATGAACATAGCGGTATTGGATGACAGAATTTTTAAATGAAGAAAAAAGGTGTCATTAACTTCCAGAACACTCTTGACAGATATTCAAGAAATGTTGAGGTCACCATGTGAAGAAAACTTAATTCTATGTTTGTACTAGAGCCATATTTTATTTGTTTCAACCAAAAAAAGTTTTGCCATAAAAACTGCAAAAATAATTACTTTTTCTCAAATTCCCTGCCATCCCACCTTAAGACCTCACTCTCGCCACAAATGTATAGTTTAAAAAAGTGCCCCTGACGTACTCAAACAATTGCTTAGAATTTTGATATCAAACCAGTTGAGATGGGCTATTAAACGAAAAACCTCTTTAGCGGCCACCATATTGAAACAAATATTCAGATTTAAATATCTATTACATACTTCGTTTGTCTCGTATTAAAAGAATTTCCCCGCCAAATTAAATTAAAATTAAGCTTCGTATTTGGCAGTTATCACGGAACAAATATCAGGATAGACGAAACGACAAATTGTCGAGTTAAGCCAGAGCCTTGTTTCACTCGATAAATAATATAGTAAAATGCTATCAAGATCTACCATCCAAAAAATGTTTATATATTCTAAAAAGCTCTAGAGCTTGAGGGCATATAAATATACTTTTTTTTTCCTATTATTTAGTATTTCCTTCACGGGAGTTTGTCTGCTGCGGAGCTCGTCATAGTGATTCGTATGCAAGGACACGCTTCCAGTCTGCTATTTCCCGCGGTATTATCTTTTAATTTCAAAACGTTCGCTGCACCGTTCTAATTTATTCCTCTCCTTTCCAAGCGATGCCGGTCATGGTGGTGGGAGGAGATGGCTGTCGTTGCACACTGCGCGCGATCCGTGGAGTGGACACGCCACCACGAGAGGGGGGGGGGGGGAAACAAAACGCAGATTAAGTTGGCATTACTGTTAGAACAACTGCCAGTCCTCCGCCAAACACACACCATCATCCTTCTGACCGAATAATTCCCTACCCACGGAATAATTCCTTCTGCGTATTCCCAACGGGTTTGTGAAGGGGGTGGGGGGAGGTTTAGAAGGGGGAAGACACCCCGGTCCGGAGTCCCAGCCCGTACAAGAGGGATAACAGCACCGAGTGGACATTTAGAGATGATACCCCTCTCCTGCCTCTCAGACTTCCCAACCCCCTCTAGCCAAACCTTGCCTTCAACGGACGAAAGAATCCAGGGGATTTAGAAGGAACAATGGGTTAAAACAGAACAATTTCTCGTGCTCTTTTGTTTAAATAAGCATGCGGGTTATAGGAAGGAACGGGTGTGTGGCCCTTATTATGTAAAGCATCCATACAAATTCAGAATTCAGAAATGTGTTTTCCAAAATTAAAAATTGGACAAGTTTGTATTATGGGTATACTTTATTAAATTCAATAATTTACGGTATTTAATGCTGTACTTTATGAACCGTTGTTTTATTATTTTAAAACTATCTTATTTTATATTAAAAAAACACCCAGTCCTCCATCAGTTAATTCATCAATAGGAAAAGAAACGTTTCCATTTACATAGTTACATTTTTTTTACAAGGGTGGGAATTGAACCTGGTAATCTTAAAATTAATAGGCGGACGCTCTATTAACTGAATTATTGGTTAGGATGTTAATGAAACATATTTTATTTTGGAATTTTTAAGTGTATTTATTTAAATATCCGATTCTACCGAGAAATGCATTATATTAAGGATATTCATATTTTGATTTATAAGTTAGCTAAAAATCTAAAACTATTTAAACAAAAGAGCGGTGATAGTTAAGGTAAATTCGAAGAAACGCACACTCCTTAACTTTGGAAATAGGATGAGAAAACCTTAGGGAAAAAATCTATACGAGGAAGATTTTTCCTTGTGAACTACAGTGAGATTTAAACACCAACCTCCGCGTTAACATTGACCAATCGCAATAAGGACCCTATGACAAGTAGAAATACGAGTATAGAGTTTAATTTTCTTCATACTTCTATTCTTTAATATCTTTCAAGGGTGTCCTGGAATTTAATGACAATTTTTATCTTCATTTAAAAGTCTTTCATCTAATGCCACTATGCTCAAAACAGATATTCAACAACAGCTGTTGATATCATCATGTGAAGAAAATTAAACATCATATTTCTACTGGAACAATATTAATTATTTTACTCCAAAATGATGTGCTTTAAAAACTGTAAAGACAATGACCTTAACTCACATTCTTTACACTCCCTCCTTAAGCTAGAGTGAAAGGACAAGCCATTTACGATCAGTTTTGGTACAATTTTTGTATCAAAACACGTTTTAGGGCTAAATAAATAAGGGACACGTTTAATTTAATTTTAAACGAATATTAAATAAAATCCAGTAATTATCATTGGGATGTGCCGGTTTAGTAGGGGTTCTGCTGAACTGGTAGGAATGCCAAACTGGGAGGGATGTAGAACTGGAGGGGGTACTGAACGAAGAGGGGCACCAAAGAAGTAGCGGTAGCAAACTCTGAGAGGAACCAAACTGAGGGCACTACACTTACATTCAGGGAAGTATGCAAGAAGTTGACTAAGGGCCAGTTTCATAGTCAAATTTAGTACGCCTCAAGTGCGGCGCTACACTAAATACAAGATGACACCTACCTAAACCAGAATGGAATGGGCAGTTATCTCATAGGAAACTGGCCCATTCTATTCGAGTTTAGGTAGGTGTCGTCATGTACTTATTGTAGCGCCGCACTTGAGGCGTACTAAACTTGACTATGAAACTGGCCCTAAGTGGATGCCAAGTGGACACAAGCGTAGGTTTGCTTGGGTCATCATAGGTTAAAAGGTGGGCCAATAGTGTGCTCGGGACCACACTATCCATCCACTACTGTCCTTGGATACCACCCTCACTCATTTATCAGTTTTTAAAACATTCTACCCTGTGACTATATAATCCTGTCTCTGATCCGCTCATCATGCATGATGCAGCAACAAGGGGGACAATAAAATCATCAGGGAAAAAAACGGGGGGGACCCAGGTTGAAGACTTATTGAATACTATAAAACTCTTTTAGCATAGAACATTTTTCACATCCCTCACTGCTTTTATTTGAGCTCCAAATGTAGGTTTCTCGTCTAGATGGAGAAGTCATCAATTCACTGTGATCTCTCCTGTCACCAACGAGCAAGGACGTAGTGTGTGGGTTAGATGGTGTTCCGGACTCCTCCCCCCTGAAAGTCGATATACTCCCGTATGGGGTACTTGATAATCTTTATTAGTTAAAGGTAGAATAAAATTGTCTAGTAGATAGCCCTATTAAAATAAATTTACATGCCCATGCCATTGAGATCAGAACTGGGGTATCCTTACGCATTGCCTCCATAGCCCCCTTTTGTTTGATCAAATTACTTTCGATAGTGTAGCTTTAGAGTTGACCACGAATCCACGGGATCAAGGAAAGGTGTCATTTATTCCAATTTCCAGCCCTCGAGGTTCAAAGCACGTACGAAAACGTCTCATCATTTTATCATTGACGACGAAAGGGGTGTATATATATGCTACACCCCAGCAATGGAAATTGGTCACGTTCCTATCCATTCCATGAACTGTATTTCTCACTTATACATTTCATAGACCGGGTAAAAACTCGTCCGGCTAATGAGTTGTGTAGAGTATGATGTCACTCTACCATCACCGCCCGCTCTTGAACTCTGGTCCCGCCGTGTGTGACGCTAGAGGAATGGGCACGAGGTCTTGCTCTCTGGCGGGACCACAATTCATTTCCAATCACTTTCATTGTGTTAATCGAATATTATAGTGCTTGTTTACACATGATACGAAAGAGTGGTATCAGACATTGATCTTGATTTAGATCACCTCTGATTGAAACATAGCAGAAACCTTTAAAATTTAAAGGGTTAAAAGGCTTTCAGATCTAGCCAAGTAAAAAATGTTAAATTATGTGGAATAGAATATTGTTATTTACTTGGATCAGCTCTGATTGTTACATAACAGAAACCTGTACACTATAAGTGACTAAATGTCTAAAAGGATTTCATGAACATCACCAAACAAAAAGAAGGTTTCAATTGGATAATGCTTGTGCTTGAGCTGCCCAGTTCATGGACTGACTAGTTCATGAACTGGTCAGCTAGAAGTGCTACCCAATACCCATGAAATGGACCTGTTTTTACCCGGTCCGTGGAATGGACAGGTGAATAAAAGGTTTTAGAATGAAGGGTTGGGTTTAGTTAGAGCTAGCTAGTTTATAAATTCTTAGCATATAATATCTGAAAATCAATATCAATTAAGATTAGATAATACAATCGGTGACCTGGTGGTCTAGGGGTAAGGTGTCGGACTTTTGTGCTGGGGGTTCGGGGTTCAATCTTAGATCCTGGTACAGATTTATCTGATTGCCAAACCCTTCCTTAACCTCTGACAAGACGTGTATTAATCACAACTTGTGAGTATGTGGAATACCAGGCTTCCCACGTGTTTCGGATCCTACGTTTAACTGTAGGTCTTCTATTTTATCTCAAGATCACCCTACCATTACGCATTAGCGTAAGTGCGTATAACCCGACGGTTAGTAAGACGCGGTGCTAATACTAATACTAATAATAATAATAATATAATCATTTACAATTATAGTGGACTGGCCTCTCTTGTCTGTAGATATGTAAATTTGCTAACATACTCTCCATACATAGAAATAAGGCAGGGCGCCCGACTACGCCAATAAAAGTTGATTTCCTCCATTTATTCGCACTGTTCATGTATACCTGTAATAATAAATACCCGAGTGATTATTTTATAGCTGTAAGCTAAAAATAAATACCGCAGACTTGTTTGTCTGTTTTTAGCTTACTATATGTTTCTGTAGTTGGGCTCTATGTTAGTTAATTAATTAATTTAGTTTATTCTTTTTCGTGAGAGTTTGTGAATTTGTTAATTATTATCTTAAAAATAGATTCACAAAAATAAAATATACATTTAGTAAAAAAAACTTTCTCTATCTGGTTGTATATTGTATATATTAAGAATGCAAAACATCTCGGGAGAAAAAGATGCTGAAGGTTAAAACAGTGAAAATGAATAGTGTATCGGACATCGGTAGTGAAAACAGTTAGTTCCTTTAATCTATAAAAATAATCTAAAGGGGTCTAACTTTTCAATATTTGAAAAATGTTAACAAGATATATTTTCAAATTTAGTATTCTATTACTTTAAATGTGTATTTGAAACGTGGATTCTCAGGTTTATATAGAACTCAAAGATAATACGTAAATGTTCTTCGATTGAGTTAAATATTTTAATGGATGTTGTCATTAGAGCCTAAAGACTTTTACCGGTCAGGATAAGACTTGGTAGCTACGGTTTTCATAAGGTTCCCCTCAGGGATGTATGAAATTAGCTATCAAACCCCAAATTAAAGGCAGTGTACTTAAGGGCGAAAAAGAAAAAGCGTTTTTCTCGAAATTGGCTTCAACGATTTTAATTAAAATTCGTATATAGGAACTGTTTAGAATTACAAAAATAATGGCGTATCTCATTTTGTCATAAAAACTATCTAGAGGATACTTTAAACACGAGTGAATTCCAATCTCTATCATATCTCCATCGCTCTTTGAGATAAGAGAAAAAATATCGTTATAAAGGTGTATAATTCTTAAATATTCCTAAAACTTTAATTGAGTATATTTTATAAAATCAATATTTTCCGAATTATAGTCAAAAATATTTTTAATATAGTTTTGGGAAATTGGCAGTTGAAAATGTACAAAGCAATTAATATATATTTCTGTAACTTTGTATTATATTTCATATATGATATATACTCTTTTCTTACGATGGAATTTTTCCCTCATTATGTTTCTATAACAATGTATATTATTTTGTTACACATATCTTAATAGCAATAAGTATAGTTTAGAAAAAGTTAAAAAAAATTGTGAGGTGCACCATAGTATTTATTTAGAAAACTGGAAATTTATTTATAGAAATAACACTCAAAAATTCAACAAAGTGTTAATGGGAAATGATTTAATTTCTGAGATATGATTAAGTATATCAATATAATTTAGTTTTTGTAAGAAATGATAAAAAATAATAATATTGTTCATCTGGGATACATCATTCGTAACCCAGTGTGTGGAAATATTAACCAGTACTAATGTAGCGTCACCCAAAGTACGCCCAAATGTACTAATCGTACATCCTTTCCGTGGAGGCTCTTTTCATGTCCTGATGAGATGATGATAATAGTGAATGTGAGGGTGATAGTAATAAGGAATATGAGGGAGTAGAACCATAAACGCACTTAAACCTAACTAATCAAACCCTGTTGATCATTGGGGTAATTCCCCTTTCGGGAAAAATACCCAAAGTACCAGTAAGGAATCAAATCCGTGACCGCTAGGCTCGTAGCCAGATGCACCGACCACTACACCACGGGTCAAGGTTTGTAAAAAATTAAAACTGAATCAAGTTAAAATCTTGCAAGCAGTTCCAACTCAAATCCCCCAATCAGACAAACCAAAAAACAACAAAAATAACTCCATCCCGACTTTCTCGCTATATTGTTTAATAAAAATAGAGATATTTAATCAAAGCTCGTAATATATTATGTGAATAGAAATAAGAAATAATATACACTAGCGAACCCAATTATAAATTGCACCATATTTATGTAAAACTTTTTTGAGTCTTGGTTTAAAATTTTATAATTTTATTTTTAAAGAATTGGTCTTCATTTGCATGTTTGGAGTGATAAAAACTGATCATATTGAGTCCAAAAGTGTCAACACTTCGTATTAAAATTTCACCTTCCAGATAAATTTTTTGACATTTTACTAGGTGTTTCCAATATTCATGCCCTCGCATTGCTATTAAATACCTCATTTATAAATTTTGACCAATAAAAAAGGTAAATATTAACTATTGAGCCTAAAATGGAGATAGATCATTGTTGTACAAACATTTCCCCTAAGAGGCTTAAGAAAAAACAACATAAACTTTTAGAGACTTACTTATATTTAATTACTCTACGTCATTGAAGAATTATTACGTTAAAACTTAAATAGTATTTCTTTACAGCTAAAGCTCACAAAATTGTATTAATATATTTGTCAATATCTCAGAAACTGTTGATTTTATAAAAATATATTTCATATAAAAGTTTTTTTATTTTTAATAGTACTACAATTTTGCAATGATAAATTATTTAGTGTGTCTCAAATAGTTGAAGAGATATGGAAGTTTATGCTTCAGTAAAGTACCTTAAAATTAATTTTCATGGGAAAATAAAAATAACCAGTTTATTTATAATCTTAATCAACATCTAGATACGAATTTTAGTCATAATTGTTAGAGCCGATTTTGAGAAAATCTATCTTTAATCTTTTTGCCCTTCACTAAACTACTCTTAATTTTAAGTTTAAACAAACAGACAGACGACATTGAAAAGATCACTTTTTATGGTTCGGGGGTTTTGAGACGTCGACATCCATCAACATTTCAAGTTTTTTTTACGGGCGCAATACATTATCTTTTGTGCTTGAAATGTTATAAAATATATATATTTGCGTATATCTTGAAAGTTATTGTTTTTATAAAAATATGCTTTTACTATAATATTTGTATTATAAATAGACCTACATATTTGTGATGATAAGTAATTCCATATCTCAAATAGTTTAGGAGATGTTATAAAAAAAGATAATTTACGCAGCAGATCGGAGCCCTTAATGTCATTTTGCCGAAATATTTGGAGTAGCCATTTTGTTTAGAATACCTATAAATGTTTTGAAATGAGATTTAACCAAAATCGTAAAGCATATTTTGAGAAAATAGACTTTTTCTCTTTTTGCCATTCAGTAAACTACCCTTAGTTTTAGGGTTAGATGTCCAATTACATAAACCCCTAGGGGAAACTCTATGAAAATCCTGGATAATAAGTTTTATCCCAATGGGTAAAATAGTTTTATCTTTTTCATAATTTTATTATTATTTTTTAAGTGGCATGAAATATTACGGAGAGGGTGACAAAAAATCGTTTTTTTCTTGCTTTTATTTCGTATCTGGCTTCAATTTTGAAATAATTTGATTTAATTTTACTTAAAAAGAAAAAATCCTCTTTTCTCCTTACATTTTGCGGGTGCACGATTAAATTCTATTGGATAAATACCCACCATATCAATACAAATTTAAAAATAAAAGAAAAAATTGACTTTTTATGATTCTTCAGAAAACCCCCGCTATTTTGGAAATGTTGAACCTTTCATAATATCTGGTGAGGTGGAAGGGTCGAAGGTGCCCCTTTTGTTTTCAGCTCAGGGTGCCAAACACCCAAATACAGTCCCTGGTAGAATCAACAGTAGTTCTTGAATATATGTTGTTGACATCCTGGAATTTATCAAGAGATTTTAAATGTGGAGAAAAATCCTGCTACAAATTCCACAATCACCTTTACAGATGTTTAAGAACTTTTGAGATTTTTTGTGTATAAAATTAAACTAAACGTAGATACTTGAGAAATATTGAGTTTATTATGGTCCTGAAACTATTTTGTTATAAAAACTGTAAAAAATATTGAACTTAATTGGTGTTATTTTTGACCTAACCTTAATTGAAACGATCACCAATAAGATAACATCCCTGTTCCCATTAAAACGAGTGAATTCTTTACCTATATTTGGAAACAACTTAAAAATTACGTTTATATTTGAAAGTACATCCGCTCATGTCGGTGGGGAAAACGTGAACTAAATGCCAGGTTTATAAGGACTGGTTTGTTGGTGACGTGGAAGTCGGGGTTCGAATCAAAGGTGAAATGTATTAAGGATGGTTTCATCTAAATGGTTTCCCACTCTTATGATACAAAAATGCTAATATATATTTCCTATAAATTGAGTAAATTCTACCTTTTCTATCCTCACTCTATTGGAGCTAATAATGCATATGCATATATTAATCCGAATGGATATTGAGTATTGATAAACAAATATAAGTCCACTATTTACTAGATTTATTATTAATTTAGATATATATTAATTTAAAAGCAAAAAAATATATAATATAAAAATACTAGTTATCTTTATTAATGTCATCCGAATTGAGCCAGCACCCTCGACTTTAGTGGACAATCCCTTTGAATGCTAATTTTGATTCACCACCCGTTCTAACGAATTTAGTTTATATCAATTATAACGATGGATAAGGGGTAAGTAAGCTAGTATTTAGAGTATATATACCCTCTTTTGCGAAGAAGTAGGGTTTGAAAACATTTAGAAAAAATTAACACCCTCAGTACATCTAGCCTTGCGACAGTGACACTTTAGAACATTCTACCAAAGAAGAGGGTCTTATTTTCTTCAATCTACTCTCCATTTCTGATTTATCCATCTCACATTAATTTACAGACATGGGATGAGGGAAGTGAATATTAAGGAAAATATACACAAAGACAATATGGAAAACAATTAGTAGGGTAGAAAGGAAAAGTCCTTGTGCATCCATCTGAGTTAAACCCAGGATAATAAATGGATGTGTAACATATCAATAACTTACTTAAATGAAAAAAAAAAGCTTTGGATCTTCGAAAGACAGCTTTGCCAAAAGAAAATTGAAAATCCGGCTCAATGACTCGACTACCAATTTCCCTACCGCATAACATTAGAATACCACGACGTGGTCTTCTCTCTCCTTCTCTTTCTCCCTACTACTCTGCCTATCCTTCATCCACCGGGTGAATGAAATGAGAGACGTTTTCCTTACGAAGGCGAGTGTCTGGGACAGATCAAGGACTTTTTTTTTTGAGAGAGAGAGATTGAGACAAGTTTTCCAGGCGAACGAGCGAAAACCAAGGCTCACGTCTTATCGGCAGAGAAACACTCCCTCCAACGTTTTCATCCCTGGTCTAGTACCACGAGGCAGTGTGTGTGTGTGTGTGTGTGTGTGTGTGTGAGAGAGAGAGAGAGAGAGAGAGAGAGAGTGAGAGCGGGAGACGCAAAGAGAGACATGGAGGACTCTGGTAAAGGCTCGCAAGGGAAATTCCTTGAGGTTTTAGTACGACACTAACATTCGGCTGCATTCACAAACACGTCTGTTAAAAAGTGTTATTTAAAACACAAATATATATATATATATATATATATATATGTATATACATGTACGTGGGGATGTATATTTACGTATATATGTAGTAACATACATATACATATTGTCACTACCTCTACTATTCTTGTGCGCAAGTTGTCTGGATGGCTTAAGTGCGAAGAGGGAGGGTTGGAGTGAGCTTTGAAATAGTTGTCCTGGAATTTGATTGAATGTTTGTAAACTATGGTAGAAAATGTGATGTAGTCAGTTATAATATAATTGGTTTTAAGTCTAAAGGAATCACTTGCCCAAGTCAATTCATCCGTATGTTTAAATCGGTGGTCTAACTATACATCGAACTGTTACTCAAGGTGACCTGGTGGTCTAAGGGTAAGGTGTCAGACTTCTATGCTGGCGGCCGGGGTTCAATCCTTGGTCCCAGCAAAGATTTATCTGATTACCAAACCCTTCCTTCACCTCTGACAAGACATCTTGTGAATGTAAGGAATGCCAGGCCTCCACCGTGGTTCGGATTCCACGTTAAACTGTAGGTCCTCCATTTCATCTCAAAATCACCCTGCCATTACACATTAGCGTAAGTGCGTATAGCCCAAACGGGTAGTAAGACGCGGTGCTAATAATAATAATAATGTTACTCAAGCGTACTCCCATAATGCCTCCTAAAATCTCACTGAACTAGTTTCAATCATCCTTGTATTTATAGTGTGTCGTTATTCAAATTTTTTTTTGCTCAGTTCCAAAACACCTATGTGTAAATATATACCAATTGAGCTGATAGTAATAACATCTTTGTTATATTGTTACAGACTGTTTCGCATTTGGCTGGCTGACTCAGGCTTACAACACAAAGAAGGAACACGTGTATGTTATGTAACAGTGATAATATCTAAATTAGGTTTGCCGGAACTACCAGTTTTCCAGGATTGTCCTTTTTTTTAGATGATAATCCTGGTGTCCCGAAAGACCACTTCGGGACATACAACTCTCCTGGTTTTTAACATTTTTACTTTGTTATTATTTACTCCTCAATTGGTGATGAAGGAAGCTTATTGACATTATATTTGTCTGGTTGGTATGCATAAGTATAACACAATTCGGGAAAGTCCCGTCTACTCCATAAGTTTATTGATTACATTCTTTTTGAATTTGTACGTCATTGCCTCATTGTGAGAGTTTAAGTTTAAATGGAGTGATATATTTATTTCATGGTTCTTAGATTTATTTATATATAAGTTTTAATTTGCAATGTCAAAGTCTAAACAAGCCGAAAATACACTGCAAAGATGATGAGAGCAAATTCTTATCCCAAATATGAGTAAGCTTTTAGCTTTTGTTTGTATTTTTTTTATTAATTTATTAATGCTGCTGTTTTATTTATTGTATTATGTAATTTAAATAAAATTCTAATACCTGCAAGATAGTTCTAATGTACCAATGCTTAGGGGATGCCCGAGTGTACTAATCGTACATCTTTTCCGTGAAGACTCTTTCCGCGTCCCGATGAGTTGAGATGATGATGATAGTGAGTATGGAGTGTGGGACCAGTGGAAACACTAAAAACCTAACTAACCAAACCCTGATGACCGCTGGGGTAGTTCTCTTTTCGGAAAAAATACCCTTCGGGAATCGAACCCGGGACCCCTTAGGATCGTAGCCAGATACATTACTACGTTGCAGGTTATTAAATAAATTACGAGCCATATGAAATATTTGCAATAGTCTCATAAAGTTCTGCTTCATCCGATAATAATTTACTTAATTTTTTATACATTGTCTTCCTTTTAATGCAGTCTATCTATCTATCTATCTATCTATCTATCTATCTATCTATCTATCAACATATATTAAATTGCGTCCTTCTAAAATTGTATTCTATTTGGTGGCCCATTCTTAAATTTATTTCAATGCGGGCATTTATCTAAAAAAAATCCCAAGCCTGTGTTAATGTGTAGTCTATGTATTAAGGTCTGCTTACATTATGTAACAAACTTTTTTGTAAAACAATACTATTTTGTAAATTGTTAAATTTTAGTGATTTTGGTGACCTGGTGGTCTAGGGGTAAGGTGTCAGACTTCTATGCTGGCGGCCGGGGTTCAATCCTCGGTCCCGTCAAAGATTTATCTGATTACCAAACCCTTCCTTCACCTCTGACAAGACATCTTGTGAATGTGGGGAATGCCAGGCCTCCACCGTGGTTCGGATTCCACGTTAAACTGTAGGTCCTCCATTTCATCTCACGATCACCCTACCATTACACATTAGCGTAAGTGCGTATAACCCGAACGGGTAGTAAGACACGGTGCTAATAACAATTTAGTGATTTTATAAAATTTGTTATAATTTATATTATTGACAATAATGAATCAAAATTGCCTTACACTTTATAACATGACTTATTATCATGGTGTAAGAGAAGGATGTTTTTATTTCGGTCTCGGTTTGTGTAATGTATTGTTGCGCAAAATAAGGGCTAAAGGATGGTTCTGGGTTCGAGAGCTAAATATTGTGCGAGTGATCTTTTGACATATCTTAAACGTGATGACCCTGACTTAGTTGGGAACCAAAAACATGTAGAACAGAGTGTACACTCAAAATTAAGAATGTGCCGCTACAGAAATGTATGTTTGAAATTAGTAACTGTTGCAACTTGGGACGGCCGCCTAACTTACGGTTACATTCCTTGTATTGAGACAATGGCCTCTGTACTGACCATGTAAATTCCAGTTAGGGACGAATGGCCAGTTCATGACCCGGAGTTCATGCAGGGACAAAATGACTGACTAACAGGACAGTTGTGTCTGGTATTTCCTCAGAGCATGTTGTCAAACTTAAGACCTCTGCATGGTCCAAGACTGTAGTAAAGTTAGGATAGTTTACCCCTAGACATTTATCAGATACCAACTATAATCTTTTGTAAATACTTGTATGTTTTACACTCGCTTTGCTCGTTGGGGGCTCCGTCCCCAAACCCCAAGTGAGTTTTCTTTGCAAGTGGATGTAAGCTAATATAATTCCAGAACAGTTTTTTGATATCTCTTACCGTTTAGCCACAATAGACCTCCAAAGAAAGGTCCACACTGACTTTAAAGTTGATATACCATTTTAATTTTTTTCTGGAGATTAAAGATTAAATTTTTTAACTTTTTGGAATTTTCCCGTCGGTTACAGGCTAGAAGCTATAATTTGGCCAAATTTCTAGCTCATCTGGAAGTGGGTAAACATTAATGTCAGTGAGTGAGGGAGTCAACCATGTGGTTTTATAGTAGTATAATAATTCCACGTTATTAAACTAGTTAGTTATATAATAGTAAACATCAATCGTATTATTTTAATGTGTGGGTGTGCTCCTATCCTCTACGAACTAGTGACCGGTCATAACAAACTGTTGGCTGGGAAACTCTGAACTCATGGTAGTTTTAGGAATTTTGTTCCGGTGACAAGCCAGCACTTTGAGTAATTAATTTGATTGGTAATCCAATAGAGAGAAAATACACCTCTTTTAGAGATGCTATTCCAGCGAAAGAACAGTCCAGACAACTTATTAGATAATGTAAACAGTTCTGTAACCGATGCAACATATTAGAAAACTAAAGTTACATAATTATCTATTATTTTTACCGACATTATACGGGAAACGTGTAGGTTTTTATAAAACAAAACATTTATAACTTGATTTTCCATCAAGTAGTAAAACTTTGTTATGAAACACAAAGTTTTATAACTTGTTATATAGTCTAAACATACCTTTAAATACCACGAAATACGGACTATTTAACCTACGCCTGCTTAGTAAAACAATAACTCCATGCCCCCCACACCACCTAAGAGACACACACATTGACTCTCCTTTTACATGAAAGTTGACTTAAGAACAAACTTCAAACTTAAAGTTTTCCGTATCAGTGTGTACGGAGACTAAATGTCAATTTAATCTAGTGAAAGTAAGGTTTGTTTGTGATGAGGTGAAAGATCAAATACCGGCCTTGGGAAATGATAATGTTTACTTTAATAAATAATCCGCTTCGGTGGTCGCATGGTCTAAGGTGTCACTGGCAAAATAGATTAGCCACTAGATAATGGACAGATTGGAGTTCGATCCTGTACGGGTGTAATGAGGCTGGTTATTCCTGTAGGATTTTCCACTCTCCCTCCACGCAAATATGGTTATACTTCCTCTAAATTCAACCTTCCTTTTTCTACTCACATTAGAGTAATTAGTACATATGCATAAAGCAGTGCTAAAAAAATATGTTTAAGTTTTATTCCACTCTCCTTCTAAGCAAATTCAGGTAAATTACATCTAAACTCTAGCTTCCTCACTCATATTCATCTAGTGTAATTAAATGCGTATATCATTGAAGGGAGACGTCAAGCAAAAATAAAAATAAAACTTGAAATTTCTCTCCAGGCAAACGTGTTAGAGTAGAGTGAGAGAGGCTCCAGGTTATATACATTTATAGACCAATTGACTTCACATAGCAATCAAGCTACAGCGTATATTTTGAATGAAAATACGTTGGCAAGTTAATACGTTCTGGTTTATAAAACATGTCAAGTCATGTGTTATACATTTTTTTAAGTTGTCACTTTACTAGTAACGCTAAAGCTTTAACTATATTTCATTTTACAAAGCTAGATTTAGCCATTATTACTAAAAGTGCTAACAAACGCAGCAGTAAATTACTTTTCTGGCATAACACTGCAGGAATTACAATACCAACATTTTTGAAGAATTTATTTCATAGTCGCGTAAAAATGAGAGCGATTAAAAAAATACAATTGTTGGATTACTGTATCATTAGAATGGTTTGAACATTTACATACAAATGTTGGTTAATTACTTTAGTCTAATATCTTTGTGGATAGAGAATGTCTGGCGTGTTATGGTGTTTCATAGAAACATTTTATCGTCACTGCTATAATTTTGTTTCTTAATTTGTTACAAGCGACACAGTAAATAACCGTAATTAGTTACACAATATACCTTTCACGTGAATTATATGTTTATACTATAATTATTATTTTATTTACTACACCACTAAACTACTTAAATTATTATCTGCTACATTGTGTTTTTTTACTAACAAACTATAAAGACGATTTTAAATGTTGTTATAAAATAGGAGATGTATTTTTATACTACTGCTATGAATTTTACTAATTTTTTTGTATTAATTTTTTGCTTTTGTAAAATGTGTACTGAAATGTGTTTAACTATTTTTTGTCCAGTTTAATAACTTTGTTTTATTGTTAAACTTGTGTTTTTTGATGGTTGGGTTGTTAAAGACTTAAATTAAAGAGTTTTGGATGAAAAGCGACAATTTATGGGAAATAAACATACACTCTCTTGGAAGAAGGATGAAAACACTACATTGATAACCATAAGTTGTCAAAAAGAAATACTTTCGCTGCAGTCATCGGGAATTTTAACCAAATCCAATCTAGACCTCGCGGTTGGAGTAAGGAATTAAAATGTCTATCTTATCGCTATGGGCTATGAATTGTTGTGCTAACTATACATGTTTGTATACTTTTATTACTATAGGTGTGGTATGTAAATTTGAAACATATTATAAATTGTGATGTGTTTAAGTCACGGCCCCATTGACTAACATTTCTATGTGATAATTACGCTAATAGTTTGAGGGATTATATTAAAGGAGGTGTACCCGAATTTTCATGGAGGGAGAGTGGAAAACCATCTTGGAAACACCACCCTTAGTACACCCAACCGAGATTCGATCCTCGATCTCCCAGTCATCGGCAATATAGCCTATCACAAGAGTAGCGCGTTAGACCACACGACCACTGAAGCGGGTGACTTTACAATAAACTTTGTTAATATGCGAAATATGTTGCTCGACGTGTCGATTAGTTTCCCATCTAGTGTCGGTAAATATCATAGGATGTCAAATCGAATCTTGTAGTGGAGACTTGTTTCAGGTCTTAGTTGACATTCAACCATCGAAGGGAGGACTCGTTTTCTTATTATTAAAAAAAATTAAGTGGTATGACCAACAAGTGCTTCCTTTTATTGATTTTTTTTCGATCCTACACGTATTATGTTCCTTAGAGTCAAAACAAGACTCTCCTTATTGGGAATAAATGGCTTGTTTGAAGTTGGCGTCCTTTTTACGTATATTTCTTTGGTCTAATTACATAAAATAAATTCTCTAACTCACATTCAGACATCCGAAAGAAATTTCGAAAGGCACCGTTACATCTGTATTTTATCAAAACATCGACATCATCTTGTTTTAGAATTTATGTCAAATCACTACCACTGTTTCTACTTCTACTTTGAAGACTTTGTAATAATCAAAATATTCTTTTACGTGATAATTTTGATTTTTAAAACAATAATTGTGAATGTGACACAAACAATAAGTACGTCATCCTTATCAAATATTTTGCTTTCGACTGGATTTTTTTGTCGATTCAGTGGGGGCAAGGAGAGCCATCCGCCTGTTGGTTGACACTTGTCGATCAACAAGGTTGATCGACAGTGTCTACTCATTGGGTACGTGGTTAAGACTCACAAAATTCAAGTTAGATATTTCAAGAACTCTCCTGATTTAAAGGTAATGATTAAATATATTTTAATCTAACACATATTGGTGGTCACATGGTGTAAGGCATCCCTATAACGTTATACACTATTGGTATTGGCAGGGAATTTCTGGTTAAAATCTAGACCTTGTTTATTGGAGCTGGTATAACTCTTGTGATATTTCAGTGTGATTTTCCAAATTTCTCCAATTTAATTCAGATATATTTTCTCCTAGCTAACTTACACATCCCTGTGATGATAAAACCTTGATGATGGTTTTTTAAACTTTGTCTTATAGGCCGCTCAGGCTATACGAATAGGAATTACTCTAGGGGAGTGTGGACGAGGAAGGGGAAAGTCGAGAAGAAATGAGCCCAAATTTTCATGGAAGAAGAGTGGAAAGCAAGTGTGAAAAAATACCCCTCAATATAACTTACCTGACAAAGATTCTAACCTTGAGTTACCCAAGCACCAGAAAAAGTAGTTGAGGAATCTCACATCTAGTGCGACTACCACTGTTACAGGTGCTCTTTTTAGAATTGTGTCTTACTAACCATTTGGGCTATATGCATATTTACTAATTACGCTTATGTGTGAGAAATGAGTAAATTTGAATTGAGAGAAAGTATATATATATATTAGCTTTGAAGGAAAGATGAAACACACTTAGATAAACACACCCTAAGTACAACTGACCAGGATTCGAACCTCAATCTCCCCATCATCGGCAGTCCTGTTTATTTCGGGAGTGACGTCATGTTCTTTTTCCTTTAACCTCTTAGGGGAAAGCTTTGTACAGCAATTATCTATCTCTTCCATTTTAGACTCAATATTCAATATCTACCTCTTGTTATTGTCTTGATGTATAAATGAGGAATTTAATAACAATTAGATTGTAATAAGATGTGCAGCCTCTAACAGAATGTCGAGAATGTTAACCGCAAGTCAAATTTTAATACCAAGTGTTGACCCTTGTGGACCCAATATCGATATTTTTTTGGGTCCAAATATACAAATGAAGACTTTAATTCTTTAAAAATAAAAATAACAAAAATAAAACTGGGAGTAAAAAAATGCTTTACTTACGTATAAAGCAATTTTTTCTCGGGTTTACTAGTGTATATTATTTCATTTAACATATATTACGAGTTTTGAGTAAATATCTCCATTTTTAAACACCGGAGTGAGAAAGTCAGTGCGGAGTTCCGTACCATTTATTTGTTTTAGGTTATGGCAACTTTGAATGGGAGAGATAATATATGTTATCTAGTTTTGTCGCCTGTGTGTGTAGACATTTAGCTGCTCTTGTGGCACAAAACGTTGCTAATGGTATACCTAATGAGGCTGTCTACACGTCGTATCTACAATGAAATATGTGATTATAAGGATTATGAAGGTGTGGAGTCAAAAGTTATCTTGAATCTAGCTTAAGTCTAACTAACCGAACCCTGGTGACGGTTAGGATGGTTCCCCTTTTGAGAAAATACTCATGGTACCAACCGGGAACCGAATCTGGGACCAGGTGACCTGGCGGTCTAGGGGTAAGGTGTCAGACTTCTGTGCTGGCGGCCGGGGTTCAATCCTCGGTCATGGCACAGATTTATCTGATTACCAAACCAGGAATGCCAGGCCTCCACCGTGGTTCGGATTCAACGTTAAACTGTAGGTCCTCCATTTCATCTCACAATCACCCTACCATCACACACTAGCGTAAGTGCGTATAACCCGAACGGATAGTAAGACGCGGTGCTAATAATAATAATAAAAAGAAGAATCTAGGACCACTAAGTTCGTAGTTAGGTGTACTTACCACTATGCTACAGGACTGGTTTTCAAAATGTGTTTACATGCATACAAGCAAATACGATAACATTTATTCAGTTTATAAAGTTGGTGGCATGATTTAATGGATGGACAGATTTCAACAGATGAAGTTTAAAATAGTATCCAACCACCTTTCGTTGATGTTTATTTCTTCATGAAACTGAATATCCCGTCATAAAAACTATCTGGACATGTAGGTATCGCTTGTTCTCTATACCATATATATGAAACTTACATGTAGTATTCTAATTAAGAGGGTTTCAATGTTTTCCGGGTATTTGAGTACCCTTGTGTCCACACGCAATCGTTAAAACTAGAGAAACGCAACCTCACCCCAGTTCCCATTCGGTTCATGAGGGAGGAGTTGTGGCGTTTAGCGATGTTTTACTAGGTGGGTCAATGGCTACTTGTGAATTGTTTTCCAGCGTTTACATTATCGTACTTGTGAGTGGGACACCAATGAACATGCGCCGCCTTGTTTTCCGGTAATTTTAACAATATTCGGGGTATGGCTCAATCCATATATTAAGTGAGAGGGGGTTATCTACATGCACAATTTCAGTAAACAATGACCACATTTGAAACCTCTCCCTTAATATCCCGATGCTAGAGGGGCTTGTACTGACTTTTCATTCATTTAATTATTATATTATAACCTTTTTTTTGGTGTGTGCACTACGTCTTACTATATTTCATTATTCTTACAAAGTGCCTCTTGGAAAATACAAATATATTTTACTCTGGCCAAAGTTGATAGCATTTTACCATATTACTAGATTTATTCGATAAGTAATAATACCTAACAAAATTGACAAAAACAGATCAAATGACTTGACATATAACTACGTGAAAATATTTTTTTTATTATCATCGCGTACTACTACGTGTTCAGATTATGTGCAAGGAGCCACCGAAGCAGGCATTGACTAGCTTTTATCAGCTCTAATGCATATAGGTCCATACGACTTTATTCTCAGTATTAAATCCTCAGATTCTTCAGTTATTACTTCGTATTGTGTATTTTTAATTTATTTGAGGTGTTGAACGTGAACTTACTAAGCCCACTGATTATATCAGCACACGAGAATTTCTATGGTTGAGAACAAAAGGTCCTATCAATTTTGCCAATAAAGGTATTTTCACATACCTTACAAGGTTATTATACATTCCACAATCGAAATAGGACAGAGGGCTGTAGTTCTCTTCCTAAGTAAGTTGTGCTACGGATTTTTATATTTCGATAAAAATCCACTGACCCTGGCTGTGTTTGAGCCCATGAATATCCTGCACTGAGGCTAGAACTTTACCCCAATTAAGGTCAACCATATTGTGTAAAAACAATAACTTCCAATATCATTCATAGATGACAGTAAATAGCAAGTTAGTGTCGAAAGCTATAAGCTCTTTCTTGAAATATAAAGCATTCAAACGGGTTTTTCTCAGAATCAATATTAATGACATGTGCCTTTATTATGAAAGGCTTCTCATTTAACATTTACCAACATTACAGTTGGTATAATTATTTTAGGACCCGGTTTGGTGGACACATGATCTAATACTTCACTCTCTCAATAGATTAAACTGCCAATGCCAGGGAGATCAGGGCTCAAACCCAGTCTGGTGTACTGAGAGGGTTATTTATAACTTGGTTTACCTTCACCCTGATGTGGGTGAACTCCTCTGATTTAAACCTTTTCTACTTAACACATTAACGTAGGTATTACATACTCATATACATTTAATGGGTAGTAAGATGTGGTGCTAATAAATAAATAATTTTGTGTCTTTCTTTATTTTATAAAATAAAATAAATAGTTGAAAATCTGGTTTAATTTTTTTTTAAATACAGCTCTAAATTAAATATGCCATTTTTTAGCACCACTTTTTACTACGCGTTCAACTGTACGAATATGTACTAATTCCCCATTGTGAGTTAGGGCTGATAAAGGTTGAATATAGAGACAGTGTACCCTCGTTTGTATGAAGGGAAAGTGGAAAGCCTTTTTGGAAAACCACACCCAACTGAAACTCGAACTCCGATCTTCCTGTCATCGGCAGTCTGGTCTATTGCAAGAGTGAGGTCTTAGACCATGAAGCCACTGACGAAAGCATATGCCTTTAGTAAACATAAATGTTTAATATATAAAACTGTTGCGTTATAATATGACGCTTGGTTCGAGCTATATTACCTACCTAATTTGGGTGCTATGTGGTGGACGGGAGGAGGGTATACGGAGGTGAGAGGGGCTCTTAATTACTTATTTCCATTTAGATGTTTGAGTAATAACTAGCTAGGAGTAAAAACAAAAAAAAAATTTAGGTTAACTGAATATTTTGGCTACAGTTCACTCTTTAATTTGTTGTAAACTGATCTAAAGAACCAAAGAAGACGAAGAAAGGTTTCCAACATTTTTTTTTTAAGAAAAAAAGTTGAAGAAATGAGTGGTTGAGGCAACAAAAAGCGTCAAATGTTGAATGTGCGCATGAGCGGCTAGGACAAATTGAAAGCTCAACGTCTACAATCTTAATCGAATTTTCAAACTGGGGATTTAGACGGTTACCAATGTAGAAATTGAGTTTCCAAAGAAGGTTAGAGAAAAAGAAAAGAAGAAAAGAAAATTAAACAATTATTACTAAAACTCAACTTATATTTATTAAAGATCGTAAAAGAAAGTAGGTAGGGCTATGGTTAATTAAAGTTCATTCTGACTGATTTTTTTATAGACACACACAATTATATTATTTTTCATAATTATTTGTGAGTTGAGTAATAAAATTTCCAGTAAGGCTTATATATATATATATATATATATATATATATATCATCGAGAAGTAATTGTTTATTCAAAGCGATATTTTTATTATTTAATAACCATGATACATTCGTAAATTTATAATATAAAAAGATTATAATATTTTTAAAGGTTTTAATACAAATTAGACCATAAAAAGATGCCAATGCACAAAATGTGATATTAAAAGGAATATAAAAGCTTTAATTACTTTTGCAATCGTTATTCAAATAAATAGTTAACTAGTGGATTGTTGCAACGATGGCTGCATATTAAGGCACTAAAAAGTATTCTAAGCATTTTATCTGGGAAAGATCAATATAATTAGCCCTCACTCGACTTTCTAATTTAAAGTTTGCTCATCAAAGGTTATCAACTTAAAATTTATGTTTTGCTTTCGGTGTTTAATTTGAATCAAAACGTATATTTTATCCTCCCTTCACGCCACGATGAAAACTTTAAAAAGATTCATTTATCAGCTATATATTTATTCGTTGCACCAAACCATACAATTAAGGTATTGAGCTGTTATTATTTTTGACAAAAGAGAAATATTATATTTAACGATATACAACCATAAAAATAATTTTTTCCATGGAGATGTAAACAAAGAATGAATGTACAGATGAGCCACTGCGCACACAAAATGATTAAGCTGAATAATTCTCTAAGAAAATTGGGTTTTAGTTGCAGTCTACTATTTTTGCCGCCATCCTGGATCCGTAACCTTTAAAATGAACGTTCAATGGTCAAAATAGGTTAAACCGTTTGCTCGTAATTTAAATTACCAGGAATGAGCTTATCAAATTATATATAAGATATAAATATCCGGTAAAATGTGGATGTGAAAATCACAGTTTGTTTGAGTGTGTGATTGTGTAAGTGTGTGGGTGAGTGTGAAAATGAAAGTGTGAGTTTGAGAATGAGAAAGTGAGTATGAGATGCGAAAAAGTGAGTGTAAGAGACTGATAATGAGTAATTGAAAGAGATCGAATGAGTGCAAGCGAGTGATAGTGAGAGTATGTGTATGTGTTAGCGAGAGGAATACTGGGAGAACTGAAAAGAGTGTGTGCGAGAGAAAGAAAATTTGTGAAGGAGAATGCGTGATAAAGTGTGTGAGAGAATTTTTTTGTTCGAAAAAAGAGAGTGTAACATTATGGGAGATATATTGTGTGATAGAGAGAGAAAATGTGAGGGCATCCGAGAGAGAGTTTGAGAGAAAAAGTTAGAGACGGAGAGATTAGTTTGGAGAGAGAAAGTTAGAGAGTATAAGATGGCGAAATTGACAGTGCGTTTAAGAGAAAGACTTTGAGGGCGAGTGAGTTTGAGAGAAAGAGAGTTTGAGAAAGGTTTAATTTGAGAGAGAAAATGAGTTTTGGAATTATTGAGATTGAGATAGAATGAGAGTGGCTTAGAGATAGTTTGAGAGAGCGTTTGTGAGAGAGCATTTAAGAGATAGAGATAGAGCGTTTGGATAGAGAAAGTGAGATTTTGAAAAAGAAAGATCGTTTGAGAGAAAGCTTAAGAGATAAATTATGATAAAGATAATGTGAGTGAAATTGTACTATAGAGAGTGTATGTGAGGGTAGAGAGTGTTTGAGAGAAAGAATGTGAGAAGATTATATGAGAGAATGTGAGAAGATTATATGAGAAAATGTGAGAGGATTATACGAGATAATGTGTTTTAGAGTGTGTGTGTCTGTGTAAGGAGAGAATGTGGAATAAAGTGTGTGAGAGTGAGAAAGAGAGTGTCAGAAAGAGAATGTGAAAATATGGATAATAGATAATTACGGTACTTTGAAATAGTATTCCCTCAAAATTAAGTATCAACATGGAAACATAACTGAACTTTAGTATTTGTAAGAACGTCGAAAAAAGATAAATGGGGTACTCAAGACATTACTTTTAAATATCATTTTCTCAAAATTAAGCTGTAAAATGAAAATATAGTTTAACTTATGTATTTGTATTGTGTTACTATTTGCTAAAATAAACATAAAAACCCATTAGTTGAATAAAATGAGCATAAGAACTAATTATTTGAAAAAATGAACACCAAAACTCATACTTAGATAGTTTAAAGATATATTTTTAAACATTATTCAAAATAATTTTATCGTTGTTGAGCTTATAATACATAATAAAACATATTTAAACATCATTGTATCATGCGCCAAACAAAACGTAGACAATATTTTAACGAACTCAACGACTTAACCTTTTAACTTTCGAATTATGCTCATTATGTTTGATCTAAACGTGAACTAACGATAATAATTGTAATAATACGGATTAATCGCACCTCTCTTTGGGCGTCGATTGTAACACTTACGGATTCAATCACTACGGATTAGTTCCCTGATATAATGCTGTAATGATTTATAGGTTGTCTAAAGCTCCTCGATCGAGCGCCTATCATCACTGTATGGAAAAGATACCGTTTAATCAGCTGTCTATAGCTCCGTGTTCGAGCACTAATTAAATCGGTACATTAATAAAATTAAAGTAAGAGAAATGTTGATGGCTGTTATTTCACACACGGTTTATTTAAACTACACCTGTTAATTACTTGTACATATTTTAATTAAATGTTTTATATCACTGCACACTTGTGATATTGATGTGATTTATATTATACTGTGTTAGACTGACTTGTGCGTGAGCGGGATCTCGGTGTAGATGTTTGGATCCCGGAGATGCCTCAAACATACTCACAATGGTTTATATATAATATACCCCTTGCCTTTCTCTCCCCTCATCAACAGTGTAAAAATTCAACTAATAGAAAGAGTCCTGGCGACAGGTTTTGTGAAGGCTAGCTTCTTATTAGTATAGAGAAATGGCGTCTTCTGCCAAATACTATGAAGTTTTTCCCTGTAACAAATGTTGACGCAGTAGATATTTTAACAAGAAAGATGGTATGAAAAATATATTTTAGTGGTGAGACCCTTTTCACATTGTTTCTGAGAAGCGCGTGTTTGTCCTTGGATGAATCTTAAAAGGATACTCTACATATATTACTTTAAATAAAATTTACCTTCATCCATGACTTTTTACATAATTTAGATTAATCCAAACCAATATCATTACATCAGCATTCCAATAAAAAATAAACGTTTCCCTAATTTAGGCATATCAATTTAGATGGGTTATGAGCAGCATACAATGAGAAATATTCATCCAAAGAGAAAATTGCGATGTGTTTGGACCAACAAATATAATTGAGCTATTGTTTTTTTATCCAAAGCGATATATTTTATTTAAATATTTAAATCCATGCAGCCAATAACGGGTTTTCTTCGAAAACTACCTATTTTTTCCCACATCCAGGACTCCTAAGCGTTACAATGAGTGGTCCTTTGACCAAATTTGTCCACTCAGTTCCTCATAATTTACACTACTGGAAACGGCTTTATCAAATTATGTAAAAAAAATTGGTTATGTGTGGTTTGAAATAAAATTATGTTATATAATATACGTCAAATTGATTAATTTATGAGTATGTCACTATGATAAATATAAAACCAACAGAGTAGCGGACATTTGTTGGAGAAGATAATGCCAAATATACTGGTAGAGGGTGTAATTTTGTCACCACAACGACCCCTTCAGCCGTTAATCTCAGTTTTATATACCAGTGCCACTACTTTTTCATTAAAGTAGCTCTTCATTTATTCTCAAGAAGGTGAGTTGAACCCGTTCCAGACTCACTGCTTCACAGAAAATCTGGCAGCGTCAGGGATTGAAGACGGGACCTTTGGACCAAGTATCAGGAATCAAACATGAGACCTTTGGACCACGTCTTACAACTAATCTTGAATATTCCCATTTAGTTACACCAATTGGATAGGAATTAGTAAGTAAGTGTATCAATATTTTCATGGAGGGAGAGTGAGACGCCTCTTAGGAAAATATATCTTAAATGCAGCCAGCTGGGATTTAAACCCTGATCTCCTCACTATAAATCCAGTATACTGAGAGAGGGAGGATTGAGACCATGGTACTGGTGAACTTGGACTTAGGTACTTAACGTGTACTCTCTAAACACTAATTATATCAACTGAAGACTCGATAAAACCGTCTAAACACAAGAAGATACCCTGAAAGATATAAGTTTCTCCTTGATAGAATACATGATGGCACTATCTTTTTAGCTACATTATATTTGAAGCAAGCAAGGTAAGCTAACTACCTTTAAGGGTTAATGGAATGTAAGCCTCTACATGTAGAACTACACACCTATAGTACCTAGATACCTAAATTCCGATCTTTATAGGAAGATCATTTTCGATCACCAACATTGATTGAAAGTAATTAAAATTTGGTATTCAAAAATATGTATTATTTGAATTGTAAATTAAAAAGTTCATCTAAAATGTTAACAATAACTTACAATAATACTTGAATATGGATTACTGTATTGCATGGCGAAAACGTCGATGATGTGGCAAAGAATAGGGAAGATAATATGATGAGTGAAAGAATTAACCAGGCAGGGGTGTTAAAAGATTTGAAATTGTTAAAGCATGGCAAAGTAGAGGGCGTAGATTTGATCACAAGTGAAATGCTTAAGTGTTTGGGAATGCTACTACTTGCAAGATTGTGTGAATTGTTCATTGTGTGTGCTGGGATTTCGAATGTTGATAATGACTGGAAGAATGCTGGCATTTATCCTTTGTATAAAGGCAAAAGCATTAAGTGTAATTGTGAGAATTTTAGGGAAATTAGTTTGTTGAGTATTCCAGGGAGTCTCTTAATTGAGAGGGTGCGTGAAAAAACCGTGGTCAAGAGTTGGGTTGTGCAATGTGGTTTCATGCCAGGTAAAGTTTGCATGGACCAGGTATTTGCATTGCAACAAGGGATTGAGAAATGTATGGTAGTAAGAAAGAAAGTTTACTGTGCATCCGTTGATCTAAAGAAAAGCGTACGATCGTGTGAATAGGAGTAACCTATATTATGGAATGTTATTAGGGAGTATGGTGTGAAGGCAAGGTTAGTAAATGAAATTATGGTGGTGAATGATTGAGATAAAGCGTGTTTTATGGTGAATGGCTTAGCATTGAACAGGGTGTTAGACAAGGTTTTGTTATGTCTACTTAGTTATTTAATGCATTCATGGGTAAGTGTATGAGTAATGCTTGTGACTACGCGGTCGATGTACAAATGGACAATATGAATGTGAGAGTTCTGCTCTATGCAAATTATGCCATATTAATGGCTGAGAATGAGAGAGATTTTCAGAATGAATTAAACCATTTGAATGCGGGAACAGGCAGAATTTATTGTCTTATAAATTTCTCCAAAACTAAGGTAATAGTTTTTTTATAAGGACAGAAAATAAATTACTGTCAACTTAGTATAAATGGAAAACCGTTAGGCCAAGTTAATGGTGGTGTTTATTTGGACAGAATGTTCTGTAAAAGTGGAAGGATGGATGGTAAAATTGACAGATGGTCGAATGCCTCTTGGAGAGTAGTTGGATGTATTAAAGAGTGTTGCAAAGAATGAAATAATATCTAAATAGGCAAATATGGCAACATGTATAAAAGTATGTTAGCGACAACAATATTGTATGGATGAGAGTGTGGGTTTTCCAGGGGAATTACAAGGGCAAGGTGAATGCGGTTGGAATGAGATAGCTGATAAATGTATGTGGGAAATCTCGTATGAACAGAGCTAGTAGTTAATAGATCGTGAAGGAGTGTGGTTTGGATGGGAATACAATAGGTCAATGTGAAATAAGAATGTTTCGTTGATTTGGAAATGTTGAAAGGATGAGTGTGTTGCTGGAGTGACAAACCAAATATATTATGGACGAGTATGTGGATCAAAAGGAGGTGGTAAGCTTGGTTAAATAATGTTGACAAATTTCTGAAAAAAAGAGACACTAAGCGTTTTAAGAAAATAATAGCAGGTTTGACTCAGTGTATGGATATTGTTGAATCTAAGGGAGTATGCAAGGATAGGGAGGTTGTAGAAATTTATCAATATATAGAAGTTTTTTTTTGAGCTGTAAGCACAGTTTCTTGCCTACCCCATAAGGTCTTGGTCTAATTTGGTGTGTATTCATGTATAATTTATTTCTAAATGATTAATCAAACAGACTAGTAATCTAAGCTCAACTGTAAACTTGTATTCCCGCCATTGTGGTAACGCGAGCTTCCAGTTTACAAATAAAGGAATTTATATGAAAATCGTACTGTCCCAACTGTCTTAGTCAAGTCAAAATTAAAATGATGTAGATATAATTTTAAGTATCACGTTGAATAAATCAATGGTTGACCACTATACCACTTATTAAAACATCACGTTAATATTCCTGGACTGAATCATAATTTAAAAAAAGGTTTTCAATCCTCTATTGTGAATTGATTGATTATTTTGAAGTAAAACTATTAATTGTGAGTTTAAGTTATTTGATAGATAATTACTACGAAAAGAACTAAACTTATTAATGCCATTTTATAAGGATCAAGTATGAGGAAGTTTTAGGAAATGCACCCTAACTAGGTTGGATATTAATTGGTTGATCCTTTATGATGCGTGACCAGTGTAGATTCGAGCCGCAACTTCCTAGTCGCTGGCAGCCCAGTCCAATGCGAGAGATGTCCAATTTCATCCCACTAAGTACAATGGATGTTTCGCTCCAAAGCCCCTTTCCAAATTGCTTGGAGATGCAACTCCCTTCTAAAATATTTCGTGCCCCTCCTAACACCATTGGTTCGTTCTTGCCATCTTTTTTTTTTAATAACTTCCAAACCATTTAAGCCTTATGTTAGGTTTTTTTCTAGCTTTAGTTTTGTTAAGTCTTAGTTACGCGTTATACTACTATAATGTTAATGAAAGACGAAAAAGCTAACACATTAAAACATAAAAAGTAAATGTACTGGCATTAACTAACATAAATTAGGATAAAGCCCAGTTTACAAACTACGTAGCTGTAAGGTCCTTAGTCCGTAAGAAAATATATATTCAACAGTAAGATTTCTCACCAAAACAGTTCAGTCCAGTCAAGTCCAGTCACGTCAGACATTCTTAGATTCAGTTGTCTGATTCAACATTCTTTTTAAGTAAAAAACAACAAATGGCTTTCAAACTGAATACGTCACGTCAAATCCAATCCAAACCAGTAAACTCAAGAATGGTCTCTACTCAACGAGATTAAATTATGTCAATCTTTGCGAATCTTGCTTTTATTTCACTACAGTTTTTGTTTAATTCCGGTAACATTTTTCATACGTTTTTATTAATTGATTTGGAAAAGCTAATTGTATTTTGTTAAATAAAAGAGCTAAAGATTACATGTAAAACATCCAAAGCATTGAAATAAAATGTTATTCGTAGCATCTGGAGAAACATTACACAAGTGTTTGAAATTTTAATTGGCATTAAATTAAATCAAAGCTAAATCGGATCACGGAGTAAATAAGGAGACAAATGGTTGAGAGAACCAAACGTAATGTTTCCAAAGTTAAATAGGATGGACCCATTATGTTATTTTAGGTTTTTTCAATATTTTTTTACGGACAAAGACAGTTTCACAATACTTAAGAAATATCAAAGTGGGTATTTCCCAATGTTTGGGTAAATATTAGATAGTTAGGCAATGAACAAGTGGGGCTCTCACATCCATTGCAAGTATCACAAGCCCAGTACCGATGATGTTGGTCAAAAGCTGGGTCTCCCATACCCCTTTTGATTTTCTCTCTCCCTGATAGTAAGTTTCAACAAAAATTTATCTTGAAAAACTGCACATAATCTCTTTATAAGTTGTTTTGTTTGGAGGGTACTGTAATTTACGGTAGCAGTAGCAAAATAAAGACAAAATAAAACACAAATCACTACTAAGCGCTAACAATATAAGCGTCTAGTACAAGCATAAAACACTAAATAGAAACTAAGACGAACAAATTAAAAATTAAAGAGATTCGGGCCATTATATAGTAATGATTGACGATTATCGCTGAGTAGTGTGGGAACTACACCAAGTGTCTGGGACATTTATCGGCCATCTTTGACTTGTTAGAAAAAAAAACCTGTTAGTGAACGGCGAGGGCCTCGTTATTTAGCAAGTATACTCGTATACCTACAAGTATTGGCAAATAACCACAAGTGACCGTCCCACAGTTCATACTTTCAATGCCGTTCAATGCTTGCCAGGGGGTGCGAGAGTAGCTTATTTAATCTTACGAAAAATAATCGACGTTAACTACAGCCAATATCTGATTTGGTGGCAGAATGGTCTAAGGCACTACTCTCACAATAGACAGGACTGCCAATGATGGTAGAATCATGGTTTTATTCCAGTTGGGTGTACTGAGGGTGATTTTATATAAATGTTTTCTCATTATATTTCCCCACAAATATGGGTATATTTCATAACAATTTAACCTTCCTTATTACTCACTAGTGTCATTAGTACATGGGCGTATAGCCTGAATGCGCAGTAAGACGCAGTTCTATAGTTTACAGCCATTACTATTTCTGGCCCATGGCGTAGGTCAGTGTTTTATTCAAATCATATATTTTCCATACCAGCTGGCTAGGCCTGTCATATCTTTATGTAGCGGTACCTTATAATATAATTTAAGACTAGAACAAGCACAATATCCAGTCCCCAGCCATTTATCAACGTGAAATGGTAGACCCACATTTGACGAATGTTTTTTTTCCATAGTGGAAATCGAACCCATAACTCAGTAGACAGAGAAGCTACCGACTGAGCTAAGGTTAGTAAGATTCAGCGCTAAGATAAAAAAAAAAACTATATCCACATTCATCTAGTACAAAGTTAGTTCGTCAAATAAAATAATAGTATCCATTCGTCCCAGTCTAGTCAAGTCAACTACTGATTCGATGTGAAACCCTTTGACTGGTGTGATTTGACTGGACTGATCCTGACTCGATTGAACTGGATTAGTGTGAAATCAGTCTTTAACAGTTTTCTCTGTTTATAAATTCCTGATCTGTAAAACCGTAATGCTTCTTATAAGTTGGTTTGACTTGAACTTTATTAAGAGCTGTCATTACGGTCAACTACGGAGAACCAATCACACTAAGACAACTTTATAAACAATGATAGTAAAGGAAATTATGATTTAAAAAAAAACTAATTGTACTATCAATGAAGGTTACAGACTTGTTTTAATAGCGCTTTTTATATCTTGTCTTACTACCCTTTCGAGTTAAATGCTTATTCACTAATTATATTAATAATTTCAGGGATTAAGAGGGTTATATTTATTGTAAGTGTACCCACATTTGCATGAAGGTATATTGGAAAATCATTTTGAAAAAAAAATCTCAATACATCCGACCGAAATTCGAACCTCTATCTCCCAGTCATCGGCAGTCTAGTCTACTATGATAGTAGCGTCTTAAACCATGTGGCCATCGAAGCAGGTTTATATGGCGTTCCATAGAGCTCTTTTATACGTGAACTAAATAACAACAAAATTATACAAAATATATAACTAAGATAAGGTTAACTGTTTTTAAGTAATTTGCTGAAATGTCGATAAATTTACCCACACTTGACACTATATCACGTGATAAATCAGGTACAAGTTAAATAAATGGTATGCACCACTCTCTCATTGCGTGTAGCCTGAACGGGTAGTAATAAGATGCGGTGCTAAATAATTTTAGTAATAATAATAATAACATTATCCAGGTCAAGGTCAAGTGTGAGACCTTAAGCATTTTTCCACGGAGCACAGCCACGCAATTTCAGGGAAAATAAGAAAAGTTGTAGGGTTCGTTTCCCTGAGGTGTCAGACGATACTTTTCAACGACAGATCTTGTTTCAAGAGTTTGACTCGGAACTTCCGAGAAAGAAACTAACAAAAATATGGGACATTAGGTTTGGATTAAAGAGCGAACTTGTTTGACATGGCTGGTTGAAGAAGCGACCGGGTTTGGGTGTGAGGGCGAGGGACGGAAGGTCTTTGGAGGGGAAGGGGGGGAGGTGTGGCTGCAAAAGGGAGTAGGGTGGAAGGATAAGTTCGTCAAATGCAAAGTTTAGTCTCGGAGGGATTTTGCTTCGGGGCGTCATAAAACTTGAGGTTTCGACCTCAGTTATAAAAGTGTTATTATCTTCAGTTTTTCAAAGTTTTTTTTTATCACCTTTTTAAAAATGAAACAATTTCTTTTAGAAAAATAAAATTATTTACCTCTTTAAAATCATGTAGTTTATTTTATTCTTAAATTTAATTTCTCTAAATTATTTATCTTATTTTCTAAGGTGTACACTACTTCTAATCAGAAATGTAACAAGCTCACCTCTATTACTTACACTAGAGTGTAGTTTATAATGTACGGTGATAGTGTAAACGGTTAAATTAAGAATGATAATTTTTAGGGTAAATTAAGTGTAGAGTACAATCATAGTTTAAGGATTAGGAATCAGAAGAGACGTTTAGAGGGAATAAAACTAAACCCTATCTACAATAGAAATGTAGGTGACATAAAAAAAAGTTACTAGATCTACTCTCATGTATCAATTCGCCAAACCATATGACCTGTAGGAGCATATGTGGATTTGTTGTTACTTTTGGCAACACAACATACAATTTGTGCTATGATGAGATACTAAGATTTTAAGCTAAAGTATTAAACATTTTATTACAATTAAAATTAATTATATAATATTAAATACATTGACAATTTTTCGTGAGTTCAAATGGATTGCATTAGTAGAGAAAAATATTAAATGGATTAAAAATACTAAGAATTATTGTAAATATTATGTTAATTAAAATCAATCGTAAATAATACATTAATGCTAAAAAATTAATAGATATACTTTGATTATTACATACAATGAGAAATAGTTGTTTCATAAAATACTGTTCTTTTAGTACACTTTATACCAAGATTGATATGTCCATGCTAGGCCATCAGAAGCCAAACGAAACTATCAAATTAAAGTCGGAAAAAGACAGTATTTTTTTTTCAAATGGTATAAGTATATTCGGACCAGTTCACAGACAGGTAAGAAACAGACGCAACTTTACGGTGATTTTTCTACCCTCCGGTTGCCAGCTTGAGTCTTTCAACAGTGGGCTTCGCTAGTGTCACTGCTGGGTGATGAAAGGACGAAAACCGCAGCGAACCTAGTGTTGAAGGACTCAAGCTGCCAAAAAAGAGCGCAACCATTTTAACCTGGAGGTTGAGCGTCATGGTGTATTAATTGTCTGTGGATCAGGTCTAACTAAAGTAAGACAGATATAAACAGTGATTGGAGGGGGTGGTAACACTAATTAAAGCCCAGACAGCCGAAGCAGCCAGCAGTGCTGTCTGTGCTATAATATTTCTGGGCAGCATTAAAAATATACCAAAACAGTAAATATTCTACATTCAACAGCATGGTGGTACTCCAAATTATTACGGAAATAGCTGGGGTGGTACGCCATTCAACAAGTTTGGGAACCACTGGCTTAGATAATTTAAGTGAAACAATAAGGTAGTTCAAACACATTAGTATTAGTGGTAAAATTAATAAAATTTCTCATAGCAAGTAAAATATCATAAAATTAAAAGGTATATATTGATATTAAAATGTATTATGAACTAGAATTGTAGACAACAATTGTAGTAAACAAATAAAATGAATCGATTATTCAGTGTGAAATTTTAATTTTTTTAAGAAATAAACGTTTAATTTTAATTTTATATATTTTGATAGAAAAGATTATGTAGCTATTTTTATTTTTTGAAAAAATTTCCCTTGATGATTAGTTTCTCAGTTGGTTTGAAGACCAGCTGTAGAATTAATTTTTTAACGTGTTTTGGTATAATAGAAATACCATCTTCAGGAGTTAACTAGATTACAAAAATAAAGGAAGTCATTAGACTAAAATATGCGGAGTGATAAAGAATATCAAGATAAAATATAATAAGTAGTAATATGTTTTTCTTTTTACCGAATATAACTATTCTACTAGCTGTCAGTTATCACCACTCTTATGGTATATGGACTATATCATTATTCTCAATTAAAACTGTTGCTGAAAACGAAGAAGAGAATAAGCTTAAAATGGTGCAACAATTTACACACTAGCAGAAATGTAGTTCGATCCATGATGGATGCAAATAAAGCTACAAAAATAGATAACACTCAACATGACTTATTCTCTAAATAATAAACAGAGCCTTATGATTTATGACATGGTTGATGTTTTGGTTTGTGTGGGGAAACAAATCAAAACAGAACAAGAACGGCGCACACGGTTTTACGTTTAACCAGTTATTTAAAAATATTCTCACAATGGTAGTAAATTCAGTTGTCCGAATGTACCTTTAGGCTATCTGGTGTAGAAGTGTAGGTAATAATAATATTGCGCGTCTGGGCTACATCATTTGTAGCTCAGTAGTGGGAAATTTGTAACCAACGATTGTTACACGTCTATTACAGACTCTGCCTTAAGATATGAGTGGCGAATGACCCTAATCTCTGGACAGCTCAGCGGTTAGAGCATTGGTGTATTATACCAAAGGTCCGGAGTTAAATTCTCATATCCAAATGTCTTATTTTAATTTTAATAATCTGATATTTAGATGAAGCTATAGCCGTTATTAACAAATATAAAGCTATAAGATTATTTCAATGTTGAAATTAATGTTTTCTTTCGTAATAAAAGTTTGTATTTCAAATTTTGTTTAATCTGAAAATATTCTCAATTTAAATTGATCTCATACTAGATTTTCTTTTTTTTTTTTTCAATTACAAATCTGTTAACCCTAATTGAAGGTATTTGGCGGATATGCAAGAATGAAACTTAGTGGGTCGTTATTGTGAGTGAAACGGTAGTGTCGTTGATTTGCTAACCAAGCACGGGGATTTGTCCAAGAATTGACGTAATAACGTTAATGACGCAGAAGCGTAGCCCCAAGATAATGTTTTGGCAGGAGCAAAGCTACTTATAGTGCTTTTCACATATAAATAATTGATTAATATTACTAGTTTAATACTTTAAATACATAAATGACTAGACTTTAACAGAGTTTAACTACCTACATTTGTTAGGATATAAAAGTTAAATAAAATATAGGTGGGTTAGAAAATAGTTTGGAATATAAACAAATGCCCCTAATAGGACAGAAGCTATGTGTCAAATTAAAAGGGAATGCACCGTCATTTACCCGAAGAAAAGATAGAAAACCATATCCTAGTCCCACCACCCCTAGTGCACGCTCCCGGAATACGAACTGACCAGTTGGATGAAATTTTTACAATCTAGCATAATTATCTCTACTGATAATTAAGATTAGTTGGAATTATATTAAAAAGGTAATAGAGGATGCATTTTTTCATATTTATAAAAGTTTAAGGGGAGACTCTTTCCATTTTCAAGTTCTTCTTTTGTTACATCTAATGATGTTCTTCATTGTGGTTTGGGTGTTCCATACATCATCCATCCCAATTTCAATCTTCCACCACACTGATAAGTAATTTATTTTTCCAGTTTTTACCATTTAAAAAGCCTCATTTTCCAGCCCCCACTTAAAAGGATAAAATATTGAATACTAAATTGACTATATAGTGTGTTTCCTCTAGATTTCTGGTTGGTTAATTTTTTAAAAAGCCCTAACAGATTTTTTTTTCTAAATTTTCTGGAATTTCAATTAAAAGATTTAAAATGTTTTGACCATTATGTCTATTTGGAATATTCCCTAAGCCCAATAGCTAAATTTCAGTGATTTATTACAGATAAGTAGTTTTTGTATTAGTTTTGAAAATTTTGTCCCACCCTCGCACTAGTCATTTTTCCAATTTGTTCTATTTTATTTTTTTATCTGAAGAAGTCCTTCTACCTGCTCTCCTAAGTTTAATGTTCCACCTAACCCAAAAGTTATTTTTACTGTACCCTTCCCCACATTCATTATTTCCTAAATCCCAGGGTCCCATTTAAAACTTCTTCTTGTTATTTTAAGTGGCCCCGCTACTTTTTTTTTTTTTTTA
>CABEEJ010000221.1:120761-307314 GCA_901482245.1 Timema douglasi
CTTTTTTTTTTTTTTTAGAATTTAAGTTTTCTACTACATTGGGAAGTAGTTTATTCTATTAATTTCGGAAATTTTAAACCTCTCACCATTTTTCTAATTACCATTTAGAAATTTCAATTTTTAAGACTTATTTGGTTATCTCAAGTTTTCCTTCTACTCTACCTCAAAATTTATTTTTTTACCATACCCAAAAGTTTTGTTTCTGTTTACACATCCTTCCTCTATTTCCGGGGCCCTACTTAGACATTTAAAGTTTTAAGAATTTTGATTAACATTTGGAATGGTCCCTTAAGCTGCCTAGTGAATTTCAATTTTTTACCACATAGAAAAATTATTATTTTTATGATTTTTGGTTGTTTTGAGCGCCCCTTTACACTATCTTTTCATCAACTCACTCTTAGAAATTACAGATTTCAAGATTTATTTCGCTATCTGGAGTTGTCTCTTTTTACCTGTATAACAAATTTTAATTTGATACCTCATCTTTAAAGTTTTTTCCTAATAATAATCTCCTCCCCTGATTCCTAGAGCCCGATTTTTAAATGTCCCATTTTCAGGCTTTTCTGGCTATATTGGGTAATCCCTCGACCTTACCGTGAACGTTCAACTTTCCGTCTTATATACAAATGACTTTTATTTTTCTGAACACAAACACACTTTCTGCTTTATAAATAATATAAATAAACATTAGTCGAATATAAGTACCCATTCGTATTATACGCATACATTAAATATGTTAGAGGAATGGGGATGAGGAAGGTATAATTTTAATGGAAATGTACATGAATTTGTATGGAAGTAAAGTGGGAAACCGTTTAGCAAATAACGTTGGACACTGATGTGGGTTTTGGGACTGTTCTTAGAAACAAATTATATATAACATATATAAATTAAATAATAGCTAAACCTTTATTATTTAAAATATACATATTAAGCTCAATAAATATTTATGTATATTTAACAAACTATAGCACCGACTGAAAGCGGTTATGTATGCAATATAGCGCCAAGAAATTAGATGGACACGTGGACTAAAGGTTACTATCATCTATTATCTATTGTTTACTTGTGGTAGTTGAACTGGGTTTGAGTCTCAGCGGGGTGTATCGAGTGTTTTTATTTAAATGGTTTTCCACTCTCCCTCTACACTTATCCAGATATATTCCCTTTAAATGTCTCTTCCTCATTCTTACCCTACTAGCGTAGTTAATGTGAATACATAGTAATATAAGAATACCCAATAAACAACACACCTATTTTTAAATTAAATACTGTATAATAAATTATACACGTATCTTTAACCAAATTAAAGTAACTCTTATTATTATTATTATTTTACTATATGATTTTATATATACAGTTTATTAAAGGGGATTAGAGGTACTTTATATGAATTTGCGCAAATATCAATATGAGATCCCTGCATATTATACCATATTCATTCCGTTCTCATTTGTGTACATATGCAAATAGCCTGGACATATATCAGAAAGCTTAGCACGCAGTTATTTTAAATATAATTTATTTTTGCGCCGCGTCGTATTACCCTGCCAGTATTTTCACACTTTAATGATGTTGGGAGGATAAGCTTGGGTTAAAAATACCCTTATTTACGTGGAGGAAGAGTAAGAAGTTGTTTGGAGGGAAAAAACCCCACGTACGGTTAGTACTCGAACGCCGATTGATAACTTCGTCAGTAAAGCATATTGGACGAACATGGCGAGAATAAGATATTCTTATCTTTCCTGGACCACTCTTATATGACGGTAGTGTCCTAATGCTGGAGTTGGAGGAGAATGGTCATCATTTGGGTCTTAACACTCTTACTAGACTAGACGGTAGAGGTCACGAGCCGTATGCACAGTGGCAAGCCCTGCCTCCTGACGTCAAGTGGACACCAAGATAACTATGACTGAGAGCTACGCGTCAATCACCGAGTGTGTTTTCTTGTGTAATAACAGTGTAGTGTTATCCAATGTGAGCTTGTAACAATGGTGTGTTGTGTGATTGCTAGTTATACTAATCACGAAAGACACCAAAAAGGTATAAGCATTCATTTTCACCAGTTTCCTAAATATAATGAAACTAGATTAAAGTGGATAAATCCTTGCAAGTGGGTTGATTCATTTGCCGTTTATATTGATCAAGTGTGCTCAATCTATTTTGATGAATTAGAATATACAAGGGATTTAAAGAGTGAGTTATTAAATCTTCTTATAAAACGTGTGTTAGAGCTTAAGTCAGTTCCTCATTTAAACCTACCAATATGTAGCCCTGTTTTAAATCCAACTAGGTCCACTTATAATGACAGTAAAATATGGGCTAAAAAATTGCATGCTTGCAAAGAAGTACAATCACTTTTACAATAATCTTCAAACAATGATAAAGAATACTTACGAAATAAATCTGTAAAATATGAAGAAATGGGCCATAAAAATACACAGGAATGTAGTTTTAGTGTTGCTGAACTGTCTGTAGGATAAATTATATGGAAGATGAAAACAGCAAGTTAAAATAACAAATTAAGAACCTGCAAGAACAACTAAATTCAGCAAATTCAGCAAATTATCAGCTAATACAATTAAACAACATTTCTCGTGTATTTGAGGGTGAATTTTCCGCAAGTCAGCAACCAGCCTTCAAAAAAAGGAACGTGTTTTAATTGATCGTCCGATGATATTGCTAGGACTTTCACTTTACGGTGCATATTATAAATCTCTGGGTTTTGTGAGAAATGAGTTAAAATATCTCCATCTCAGTGAAGTCACCATCATGCGGCACTTTAGACAATATTTTGTCTCTCCAAGATTTATTGGCCTGAGTACCGACATTTTAAAAACACAAGCAAGCCTGTTCACCAAATTTGAGAAAGATGTCGTCCTTAGCTTCGATGAGATGAAGGTTAACCATGATATTTGCTTTGATCAAAGTGAAGAATTAATTAGAGGCCCTCATAAAAATGTCCAAGTCATGGTAATAAAATGTTTAGTTGGAAAGTTGATGCTGCCTATATATTATAACTTTGACACAGCAGTCACAAAGGAACTGCTAATCAAAATCATTCAAGTGGTTGAAAACACTAGCTTCAGAGGGAGAGCATTCATCTCTGACATGGGACATTCAAACAGTAAACTTATTACCGATTTGAGTATCTCGTTGGATAAACCGTCAATGAAAAATCCAACAAGTAAAGATCAAAATATTATATGGGGTCTTAGTGTTGTACCACATGCTCTGAAGCTATTACAAAATCACGTACTTGATGAGGGATATAAACTTGAATGTGGAAAATGCATTACAAAAGAAGTATTTATAAAATTAATTGATATGCAAAGAGATGGAGAAGACTTACAGTATGTGCATAAACTATCTATGAACCATATTCTTGTTGCTGGGACGGAGTGGCAGAAAGTAAGGAAAACCGCAGAACTGTTTTCACTGACTGTTGGAAAAGCAATATGCCAAAACTTCCCTGAGTTCAATAATGTAGGAGAAATTATAAAGATGGTAAAAGCTAGATTTGACGTACTAAGCTTTTGAATCACAATGTATGTAACATAGAGTTTGAAAGTGTTTATGGCATCTGTATAAATGAGCAGGATGATGCGCTAAGCACCAGCCAAACTTTTCTTTTTCAAAGGAGTTTCTGATGTTTATAAATAGCCTTCGTTGTCTGTTTAAATATTTAAAATCTGAAGGTTATACTTATATTTTGGCATCTAGATATAGCTAGGGCATACTCGAGGGCTACTTTCCTCAGATTCAAGGACTAGGACGATTTTACGACCATCTTCTGCACACCACTGTATCTAATAGAATTAAGTCTCTAATATTGAGCCACAATTCTGGTGAAGTGATTAACAGTAAACACTGTCTATTTGAAATAGAAGATCAGACGCTCGGTGCAAACATTCTGTCTGAAACTACAGAGACGCGGTTCCTCATAACTTATTACATCAAACGAAACTGAAGCGTCTACCCAAATCGAAAAGGCTGAATATGAATACGATGTTGAGCTCCCATCCACGGTCAATGTCCTCCATAAACATTTTCAAGATAACCTGACATATAAAATTATTGAAGAGAGGACTGAGCTACAGGAAATTATTGACAGCTACATCGCCTACAGAGCGAAGAAGAAGTATCCAGAAAAGGCTAGCATGTAGGGAACCCTAAACAGAGACACTTTTTCTTCAGGAATGAACTGTCTGCAAACATTATCAAGGGGTTTGTTAATGAAACTCACGGGAGAATTTGCCAACAGATTTATAAAAATAAAAATAAATAGTTTGATCACTTTCATGGAGGCTTTGGTAACCAGTGTACTGGTGTTTTCCCAAAATTGAAGGACAGAATAAAAAGTAATTATCCTGGAATTGACCAATTTGTTGTTTTGTGTTTTGTAATAACCCGTGCGTTTATTAGAATGAAAGGCATAAATAGAAGTATAGCCAAGAAATTTACAAATGCAGTAAACCTACAGCTAGTGAACCAAGAAAATAAAACAAAGAAGATTAGGAAAGTGCTGCAATAATTTCAACTGGAAGTGTATTATAAAATATTGTTCCTAATTAAAGGTAAGCATTACAAATGTTAATAACTATTGAAACATTTTATAATTGTGTACCCTCCCTAAAGGTCTAGAGAAGGTAGTAAACACATAAAGAAAGAAATACAAATAATACAGAGTTTTATTTATGAGACATATAAAAGTACAATATGTGACATTAAGGATAGTTAATTGGGTTTCCGTTGTCTTCTGTAATAAATATAATGTGATTGTAGAGTGTATTATCACAAGAAGTAGATAAAGAATTACATAATAAACTGAAAACAAAACCTCCAGTATAATGAGCCCTGTGAGTACAGGCAAATGAATCAAAAGGGGCTAAATAAAGCAAATTACTTTTTAGGATCAATATCCAGGATCATAAAGGCTCCCGAAAAGACAATCCCAGCAACTCGCCCACTGCAACAAAGTGAACAATGGCGGGTCAATAATTATAAACATTTAGAGAAATCCCTTGAACTGACCTCAAAAAAGAGCTCGCTCGATTTAATGTCTGTACCCCAAAGAACATGACCACTAACCCATTAACTTGTGATCACTCAGGTTCTTAAGATGCCTAGCTACTTAGGCATCTAGCAATTAAACAATTAAACGCTCTATCTATGGCAACTATAGTGATTTAACATCATAGTCACAATGGGGAGGCGCTAACCCAGTCCTTCTTATACAGGGATAATTAGCCACAGTTAGGGCAAAATAGCTATAGCCTAGAGCTAACGTGGCCACACTCACGAACAAAACTTGTCTACGAGGTATACCTAGCTAGTTCAAGTATAAGTGTACTACATAAGGAGGCCGTCTACACGATTTCAAATTTTGATGTTATTTGCCACCCTACCTTGTATTTCCCTATTTTTTCTACTTTTGTGAACAATTTCTAATTTAATTTCGCGGGAAATCTTCCAGGTTCACCAGATGGTGGCCGGCCTGACTAATGATGCTGTTTACATCTATTAAATTAAATAAAAGGATGGAAGGAACAACGTAAAACATTGTTTTAAATAATTTAAATAAGGAATTTTGATATAAGGAAGAGCACTTACCTTTTATTAAACATATTAATTATCCTTTTAAGAAGTGTGTTTGACTCTTGTATTAATTTTTAAAGTCGACCATGTTTGTTTTAACGCATGCGCAGTGCTATCAAACAAGTGATTTGTAAAAGAAGAAGGAAGGAAGGAAGAAAAAACAAGCGGGCTGTTCAATTTTTGACAGAAGGAAATAGACATTTAATTCTTTATAAAACATTATTCACATTCCATTGGCTATATTTCAATATTTTTACTAAACCTACATTTCATTTTTATTTTCTCCCTAGTCTATAGCCAACAATTCATTTTCGTTTTTATTTATATATATTTTGTTTTCTCTTTGGACTTGGAAGTAAGAATAGAACATTTTTAAATTTAGAAGATTGGAAGGTTTTTTGAATAGTAGAGAGGTTTTCTTCCTGGTTGTTGGTCCAACATGGAGCCAAATCGATGGAGCTCCCAATTCAAGTTATTTTATAGTGATTCAAAGGCGGTGGATTAAAGTAAAAGTAGTAAAAAAGGGAAGCTAAGTGTGTGTGTGTGTGTGTGTAAGAACTACAATATTTATGCTCATTTAAATTGTGGAAGAATTTGAAGTGAAACAAATTTATGAAGATGGTGTTTCAATATGGACTATTTATTCATGGGTGAGGTCAAACCAATTCTTCAACTTTCGATTATTGCAATCATTTCTTTTCTCTCTCCTCTATAAATCAGAACTTATTTACTTCCAGAAAGACAGACTAATACAGAGAATCAATCAACCTTTTATTGTATGTCTAATTATTAATTTTATTGATTGTATATATATATTTTTTCTCTTCCTTTGGTTTCAACAATATTGTGATATACTTTATTAAATTAGAATTATATCCAACCGGAATTCCATAGGTAGGATTTGGATGTGGTAAAAGGAAACAACAATAAATCCACAAAAGTGCCAACAATTGTTTTTTTTTTACATTTATTTTATTTGTAGTCTGAATTACATTTTTCTTCGACAATCCATTTTTTTATCTAAATTGTTCAGGGTTTTTTTTAGTTTTAAGTTTACCCAGTGGTCCCGAGTTTGAGAGTCGTCGTGCCACTGAGTTGATAGCCGAGGTAAATATTTTTTTTCTTTTGATTATTATTATATTTCCCCTAGATACTAGGGGTGGTGCCCAACATAAAACACAATTATATAGATAATGAGAATACATATTTTTCTCTTACACTGACTGAATGAACCAGATAATATATATTTATTTTTCCTGTTAAAGGTTTTTTTATATATTTCATTACAAAATAAACTTGTAATAACAATATAAAGGCTTCCCGAGCGCAGAGCCTATAATAAGTAGTAAAATACAGGATCCCATAATAACACAATACAAGATACTTATCAAAGGCCAAGAGACCTAATTAGGTTATCAAAACACATCTATCATTCCCTACTAGTACTCAAGACATTCATTCCCTTCTTGGCTATTCTAAAAACATTGCCTAGCAACGAATCTAGCTTAATTAGCCACATAGTTATAATGATGGTTGTATATAAATATAATTTTAACATAACTCAAACTCTTGCGGGTAAGCAGCTTAGCACAACAAACAACACAAGTAGTACATATCGGCAAGAAACTATATCTGATCATTGAGCTATCATGCCTCAGTTGACTCTTGTAACAACACTTGTAATATCAGCCCAATTAGCTCAATACTTATATACACCAATTTATCAGGGGATTGACTTAGAAAGAAATGAGCTCTTCAACCTTCCCATTACTCGTCGCTATACTTTTAGAATTACATAGCAACAGATGAACAACTCGGCGAGCAACAGTAAAAACCGTACGTAGACGGGTATTAGCCAGTCCGGTTAGCAAACAGTCCGTGCGAAACCCAACTCAAACGTAGAAATCAGCTGTGACAGCGCAGCGTTATTATGGCCCCAGTGGTAGAGCAGGCGGCGCACTTCTAGTGCACCAGCGACAGACTATGGTGTTGTTGGTGATCCAGGTGAGATACCTACAGGTAGCCCCTGCGTTGAATCTACCGGACTTCATTCCGGTCGGGGCCTACTCAGATTAACTGCTACAGTAGAGGAGGTACAGTTAGAGACCCGATCAGTCGTAAATTATTACACGTTCTGTCTCTTATTCTGCTCGAGTGGTATATTAAATAAACTTCTAGACTGAGAAGGAAAAAGTAAGGAGAGAACAGGTGTCAGCCAATCACGTCTTACAGCAACAGTGCAGGTCAGAGTGGTCATCAAGAGGGGTAAGCGCATGCGCGGTGAAGCATAGAGAAAGAGGCAATACGAAACGAGTGAAGCTCCAACATTACAATTTCTTGATATAATTGATTACTGCATTTTAATTATAATAATATAATATTTAGCACCGCGTCTTACTACCCGTTCGGGTTATACGATTTAAATACTAATTACTCTATTAGATTAGGAATTGGGAAGTTTTAACTAGAGGAAGTGAACCCGCATTTGCGTGGAGGGAGAGTGGAAAACCATTTAGGAAAAACCACCCCCAGTTCACCCGACCGAGATTCGAACCTTGATCTCCCCGTCCTCAGCAGTCGAGCTCAACACTACTAGCTCGTTAGCCAACTACGCCAGTGAGGCGGGTAAAATGTTAGTTAAAATGACCGGTGCATTCTCTTGTAGTCAAGAAAGTCATATATGGTATATCCACATAAAATTTCTGATATAAAGCGATGTTTAAAAACTTTGAACACTATGAGATTTGCCTCAAGATATTTGTGAAAACACGACCTCCTAAAGGCCAAAATCAAACACATAACTTTTCATAACTAATCCACCATTAATTTGAAAGTCATTTAAAACCTTAGCACGATAAGATATACAGTAAACAAATAAAAACATATGGCTAAATAAAAATGTAATGTTTATGTTTAATAGTATATATTTAATACTTTAAAAAATATTAAGTCGATCATAGTGAAATATTTACACGTTCCTCTATAGCACGTTATTAAGTCAAATTTAAAAAATCAAACACATGTAGTTAATTGGTTTAGAAAATTTGATATATCTAATTTGATCGGTTAAAACAGCTTTGAAAAATAATTTAAATCGAAACAAAACTAGAATTAGTTTTACTGAGAAAAATCTTGTTTTTTCAAAAATGTTCCGAAGCACGATTGCCCTTAACTGTCGGTCACTTTCTGTTAACTAATTGCATCCTATCCTAATAAATACACTTTTCTTTAAACTTAACATATTTTTTAAAATTAAAGAATACACAGCTATTAGCATCAGAATACACGTGAAAAAGGCAATATTCTGGTTAGATCTAGTTTGTTGGCGATAGATCAAGGCTCGGATCCAAATGAGTCAATTGAGGTGGTACTCATTTCCTCAAGTATAATTTTCACTCTTCCGCTAATATGATGAGGGAAATTTAATTTTAGCTTATCTTAAACATCTCTTATCATATTCACGTGTGTTTATTATTAGTTTGGATGGAGCGCACAACAAAATCTAGGAGCTTGTGTTATCCTTTAGTTTACCTATTTGAACTGGTAAGGGAGCCGCCTCAGTAAGCGAGAAACTGTCGCACATACTTTAAGCTCTAACGCAATATTAAATCCTACGATGCGTTATTTCAAAATATGGCTCAGAGCAGCATAAAGGTGAATGATACCCAACAGGGCTCTTTTTCCTTAACGACCCTATGGTTTGAGTTTTATTAATAGAAATAAATGTGTGAAAATGATACAATAGATCAATATCAAATACTTTTTTTTGTATATTTGCTGAGCTATGAGACTAGGCTTGGTGAAAAAAAAAGTTTTTTTATAGGCTCACAATGTATAATTTTAAGATATTTGATAATTAAGAACGAGCTTTCTTCTTTACCCTCAGATAAGAAGTGTCATAGTTTTCTTTACCCTCCTTCTTATTGACGTAATAAAGAGTGGTGGTAGGTTAAGAGTGAAAGGGAGTACAAGCTTGAACAGAATAGTGAAGTAGGTTTATAAAACGTCAGAGTATTTTAAGCCATGTGGCTTAACAGTGATTGATACTTTTTCGCAGACCAAGGCAGCCGCCTTAAATCAAGAGCTACTTTCTGTTATGGATATATTATTTAAATTTATTTTTGAATGTAGTAGATTCCATAATTAACATAAATATAGTCTTGAACAAGTTTGAAGTGCAATAAAAAAGTAAATGGAATATTCTCCATCTCCATCTATTTGGATCGTTACTCTTCATTTTATTCAGAATGAAAGTATATAAGAAGATGATATGTCATACGTATTTTATTACATTTTTATGTATATACATATATATATGTATATGTAAGTCGACAGACAAAACTTTATTGGAAACTGGTGAGGTTCCATTTTCTCCGCGCCTGTCCCGACGTAGGACTACATTTATTCTTGTCCCGACAGTGCTTCCATCTGTGGCCCGAGCGACCAAGCATTTATATCTCTCTCTCTCCCCTTCCCTGCCTTAAGGACCTGTTTTGCTGACATAGTCAGAAATTTCCCCAAGAAAGCGACGGCGGTTGCTATTTTAACCTTAAAATGTGAGACGGGTAACATTCATAGATCATAGAAACATAAGCTGGGGTTCCTAGTAATAATAAGCATACACCTGTTGTATACTAATATGTAATATATGTTTTAATGTGGGAGGGTAAGGAATGAGAGTTAAAGGCGGTGTTTTTGCAGTTTTTATAGCGATTTTTCTTTTTACCAAAATAAATAACGTATTGTTAGTTTTATTAAGATTATGATTTCAACGGTTCATGAAACTTTTTTTTAAAAAAAGGAGAAAAAGTTGTCATTAAATTTCAGGACCCCATTGACAGATATTCAACAACCGTTGATATCACCATGTGAAGAAAATTCAACGCTATTGTTTCTACTGGAGAAAGATTTTATTTATTTAGGCATAAAGAGGGTTTTGATATAAAAACTGTAAAATTATAAGCCTAAATCATGTTCCTTACACTATCGCCTAAATTCCAACGTATTAGCTCAGTCGGTAGCGTAACTGACTACTCATAAAAGGGTCCCGGGTTAGATTCTTGACTCTGCTGATCGATTTATATTTGTTGAAATGTGGGTACTCTTTCACAGTGAGGAATTAACGTTCGTGGGGGATGGATGTTGTGTAAGGTCTAGATAAGTTGATCTATAAGAGGTGTGATGATAAAATATTATCATTACTTAATTAAATATTAAACTACAAATATTAGTATTTGTATTTATATTACTATCTCTAGTGAGATTTGAACAGAGCTACTAATGAATAGGTTCTGAAGGAGTGCGGTTTGAAAAGGATGTCAATAGGTTAATGGGAAAGAAGCTTCTTACGCTGGTTTGAGCATGTTTATAGGATGAGTGTGGATGGTGTGAAGAAGAACTTATATGATGGAAAAATGTGTAGGTCAAAAGGAAGAGGTAAACGATATAATACGAGGCTAACTGTTGTAGACGAATGCGTGAAAAAGACAAATATTAAGAGATTTTAAAATAAACAGTATGCATGTCTCTTGGTGTATGGATGTTGTTGGAGCAAAGGAAGTATCTAAGGAAAGGGATGAGTGGATATAGTTAGTGAGGATGGATTAAATGAGATGTTTTTTCAGCTATAGACCTTTATACAATTTTTTGCCTACCTTGTAAGGGAACGGAGGGATTATGGATGTATGGATGCATATTTGTAGCATTGTTATATGCTATTTATAACTTTATATATATCAGCAAATACTTTTTAAGTCAATAATATACCATTCCTGAAGTTTATTTCAAATAAAATATTATTCAAAATATATAAAATATTAAATTACTAATAATTCCTTTCCATCTTAATTTTCACATTATACAATATGATACCAGATTATAAACACTATAATTTTGAGAATCATTTAGCTACGCAACTCAAGAGATACGAACCGGAGGTTTCCAGTCAACAGAAAATAAGTTTGATACCCCATAACCCCCTTTGGTTGTAACCGAAGGATTTGATAAGGTCACACAAAGTGTGGGGTGTAATAATATTTTGTGTGAATCTGCTAAAAAACTGTTACGCTCATTTGAGTACAATCACTTTTTAGTATAGTTTTTAAAAAATTTAAAAGAGAAGTGCCCTTTTTCAAAGTGTGTGACTAACAAACCAATAAACAATTTGACACGCTTTAACATTTGTTATTACCATATGTTTTTATATCTTCAGAACTATTGGAAAAAATCTAAAATCTACTATTTATTTATCTGTCCTCAAGCTTCGTTGTAAAAATGTACATTTTAAATGAAGAAGACCGTAGTGGATAACAAATACCCTAGATTTACATCTTGTATCTTCGATGGTCTACTGTATTTTTTTATCTCATACAAAGTAGACAAACAAACAAAAAAAAAACTACTGGAAATGCAAATTCCTTAAAGAGAAATTTCTTATGCAAACGGAAAACACATTTACCATATTCGTTTTTTTTTACTTTGTTTCAATACGTTTTTCATTACTGGTTTTAGAAAGGAAATACATGAACAATGACAATTTGTTTTTAAATGTGAAATTCTTATTATAGGATTATTTAAGGGTTTTGAAGGTTGTTTACTGGTATTTAAAATATAAGAGCTTGGTACAAATATTTATCACTATTTACTTCTAATCGAGTTTTACTATCCATCCAGGATATCCTCCTTTATTTACAATAATAAGGTATGGGTTATAAATAAATAATTTAGATTAAATATACTCGCATTCATGTAAAGAGACAACGGGAAACTATTTAGGAAATACCACCCGCAGTACCGCCAGCTGGAATTTGAAATCTTTACAACCTTATAATCGGGACACCAGATCAGATGAGCTTGAAGTTTATTCCGCATGCCTCTTGAAATGGATGAAAGTGCGAAGTACAAACTGCCTCTGTAGTCTAGTGGTCAGAGCTACTGGATACAGATCCAGAGGTCCTGGGTTCGATCCCTATAACTTTCAAATATCATCTGTGGAGCAGTGGGTCAGAAATGGGATCACACTTAGCTTCATGAGGATAAATGAGAAAGTGATACAAATTGAAGGTGCTATATTAATACCTCAAGTGAATAGATCAATTTAAAGGGTGTTTCCAATTGATAATAAAAAAAGTAATTTTCAAGTATTTGTCTTGAGGAAAGCTCATTTTTTTGAAGCAAGGTATGACTTTAAACGATAGTTTTGAAACTCAACTTTTGTAAGTTCCGTCAAGTACTGTCGACGACACAAGAGTCCGTTGCTCGTTTTATAACCCACATCAAGTGCAGTCCCACTCAAGCCTACTACAGACGTCACACCTCTCCATATATGGATAAGGTTTCCTTCCATCTTCTTATGTGGTGGCACTTTAGCACGAAGGGGAAATAATGGGGATACTGTAGCGAGAGATAAGCTCTCTAAGATCGTCATCTGTACTAGTGGAGGGTAACGTAGCATGTGGTCTCAACCTCTAGTCTGGAGGAGTCAAATTCTTGGTGTTGCTGAAGAAGGTTATATTTATTAGAAATGTCGCAAATCCAAATTTTTCGTTTAGAAGTGAGGTAAGAACTAAACTAGAATATTTTATGAAGCCTATTTTATGTTAAAAACAAATATACTTTGCATGTATAATAATTATATATAAATTTTAACATTATTTACCAAAGTGTACAGATTTTTTCCAAAACTAAATACTTGATAAAAAAATTTAGTAGCTACTGTGTCATGATATATGCACATGTACTAATTGTTTTAAAATGTTTTGGAAGGTCAATACTGTATTTAGAGAAAATGAACCTGCAGTTGCATGGAGATAGTGGAAAACTACTTAGAAAAAAACACCCTCAATATACTCGACCTGTATTTGGACACCAATATTTCCGTCTTTGGAAGTCCAATCTATTGCGATGGTGGCGACTAAAACTATCAGAAAATTGAAATAGGGGAATACGCTACTATTATATTGTATTGCCAATTACATTTTTGTAATCGTGTAAACCTTTTTTTTACCATGAACGATATTAAGTTAACTTACCCTGTTTATTGCCATATTGTGTACTTAAAAAGTAAGTTAAGTGAAAAAACCTAAATATGTGGATAGCATGGACGAATAGTGAGACGTAGATCACAAATAAAAACAAAAAGTATGTTTTTTCAATACCTTTGAAAGATTTGAGTCACAAATATTCGTAGCTTTGGTGATTTATCGATTTTATTAATTCGTTTAGGGGGTGAACACAAACAATTACAATTGTCACCCTAAAAGAGTAATTTAGTAACATCTAAACCAAATATGTATTTATGTAAAAAAAATACACTACTCATTTTTATACCATAATGCAATATTTAATTTCTAAGACTATGATAAATTCAATGCCAATTATTTATGTACAGTTTCTTAAAATATGTGAACCTGTGCTCGACTCAGGACCCGAGGTTGTCGGGTTCAAACCCAGCTGAGGTCAAGGGATATTTCTTGAGCAGTAAAAATCTGTAGCTCAACTTTCTTTGGAAGAAAAGTAAAATCGTTGAATGTGGCATACAAAAGATCTCTGGAAGGTATGTGAAAAGATCTTTCCAGTAAAATTTGTAGACTCTTTCTTGCTCGCTTCTAGAAGTCCATTGCGGAAAACAATGGGAAACTACCCCAATTTCAGGACTTTCCTGGGACACGTGATATTTCACAGATAGTGCTGCCAGCACTAACTGGCTATAGGGGTGGGTCCGGATGGGTTGGAAGTACCTCTAGCTGGGTGCTCATTAATTAAATTTTCAAATAAAATATTACTTGTTGGCATTGATGTAATAGGAAGATAACATTAGAATAAAAATAAGTACATTATTTTATCAAAATAAAATGTAGATGAAAGTTACAATATACCAAAAATTATGAGTTTGATTCTAATATACTGCACTGGGGTTGATTTTCCCATTTTCTCTCCATGTTAATGCAATCTCAGTTCGTTGAAATCTATAATTTACTCCCTGTTTCTTCGGGTTTGGTAGTATGAATTGATGCTTTTCAGAACTGGTATGAGAGTATTTACTGGAGTAAGAGTCGAAAATAAGGTTGTTTTGTAAAGGACTGTACTTTAATCTAAGTGAATGTAGGTTGGGAGGAAATGTGATACAGGGGAAACTTACTTTACACTTGCTCAGTAATTGAGTGTCATAAAGCGAAGCAGAAGGTGGATTGAGGAAAGCTTAACAGGTGAAATTCATGGGGAAACTACCATAGAAAATGTATGAGCCGTTTAGTTTAGATTTTGCTTAGTTGGATTGAAGAGATATAAAGTCTACGAAGAATATTTTTACAATGTATTGAACTTAAATATATCTGGATAAGTTTATATTGATTTAAACATTCATATGAACTTTTATAGGACGCGTACAAGGAAATAAAGAGGCGGAAGTTGCATTACACACATTTTCAAGGACGACTTTTATATTTAAAAATCACATAAAGATCCTGACAAATCTTTTTTACTTATATAATTTAAATATGACAGAGACCGCTTTTAACCATAGTTTCAAGTGTATGATTTATTTAAACGTTAATATATATATATATATATATATATATAAAACAAAGACCTCTGTTTACTATAATTTCAAATGCATTATTTATTTAAAAGTTAATTGAAATATGACAGAGAATTCTTTTAACCATACTTTAAAGTGCATTATAAAGGTATCATAAATGTATAACAGATGGTAGCACTAATTTGATTTGAGTTAAATTTGACTTTCCCACTTTTTCTTTTGTACCCCTTTGATTTAAAAAAATCATGTTACATTATGATGGAATGATTGTTTAAATGATACCCGGATTGGGATTTGAATCTTGGTCATTCCGCTTTATGACTGAGAAATCGGTAAATACATATTACATACATTAGCTTATTGGGGGTCTTACATCAGGCGTGTAGAACTTGTTTAATCATCAGGCATAAAATGAAATTTTACTTTACATTAGGGGGTGAATTTAAAAAAATAAATAGTAAGACATTATTATACATATTTTCTCGAATGTGTATATTATGGTTAGGAAAAATATTTCCAAAAATAATTTTATAGTACATTAAACTTGAGTATGACTTCCTTAGGAAAAAACAAACATCATTTAGTTAATCACATATTTAGCATTCATTGAATATAGGTTTTGAACAAAATTGTTTAAAATATTTTCGAAAAATTTCAATTTTTAAAAACTCAACTATGGTATGTGATTTATTTAATATTCTAGAAAATACAAAAACAACTTATTTTTCATGAAAACTAATTTCAAAAAGCCTAAAGTGAACTAAATATAAAGGGCTATTTTTGGAATTCTCTCAAATCTATCAGAAGTAAGCTAGACTTGAATTAATTCATTTTTGAAAAATTAACGTAAAGTATATTTATCATGTAGATTAGTACTCAGATACTAATTTTGAACCAAATCTTCAGAGATTTTTTTAAATGTGATTTCTATAAGCTCTCAGTAAATTACAGTTTATTGATTGTTTTTAAATAAAACAATTATATAAAATAAGCTATGTTTTAAAATTTCCACCAGACATCTCTTTTGAACAAAGTATCAAGATAATTTTTTTAAATAAGTTATATTAATAAAACCAGTCAAAAACCCTCAAAAAACTTCCCCCAAAAAGAACCAGCTTGAATATAGTTTTATTTGTCATGTAAAACAGTCCCAAGATATATATTTTAAACAAAATCATTCTAGCCACTTTGGAAATACTCATAAATAAATTACTCTTCAACCCCAAAACCAACTATTCAGTGTTATTTGGTAGGTCAAACATTTCCTAGATATACATGTTTAGCTATCTTCGAAACATTTGTCTTTCAAAAAAAATCTCTCATCATTACACTACCCTTTAAATATTACTTAAACTTCATTAAAGTGTATAATTTGTCATAAAAAAGGGATGAATTTAAAATTCATGTTATTTTCATGTTTCTCATATACTGAAATAAAAATTTTAAAACATTTTATTGTTTGGTTAATAAATTTAAGCTCAATTTTAAATTTGATAATATTTAAACATTTTTTGGAATGGCAAGTAGTTCTTATAGATAATATTATATGTTTTAGATCTTAACTTCTATTTTTACCCAGAAATATAATAGATTTGATTTACAACAATGATATAAGTTCATATAAACATGTTTCATTTTTGACCTTATTTCCTTGCTATACAAATGTTTTTACTCAGGTAATGTGGGGCTGATAAACATTATAGAAAGAGCTCTAAATTGTCAACTTTGGCCTGAATGTAAGCCTAAATTCATATGTCATAAAATACCACACGCTTTCAAAAATACCAAATATTAGGAATAATCAGGAATAACCCATAGATCATACCTAGTCTATGGGTCAAGTGATATCAAGTATGGTATACAAACAGTTTAGTTGTATTGCGTGACTGTAGCTTGGAAACAAGTTCAAATGGGACATATAATTATAATAACCTTTTAATTGTTTCTGTATTTTATGTACAGCGATGATGTGGATGCCACATGCTACGGTACACCTGATTGTATAATGTGATTCTACACGTATTCCTACTTTAATCAAAATATAATTAAATGGAAAAAATTATATATTATTTTATCAAAATAAACGTTCCAGATGTGTCCATTATTTATTCACATATATTATAAACACACATATATTTAGATAAATATTTCAATTGTTTAATTTCCCTATTTATTTTATTTACTTTCCACGATAACTGACCTGTGCTGATATATTTATCTTCAAAAGATTATTGTTTCGATTCTCGTGTTCAGATATTGTATTTTAAATTTTCAAATAAATATTTGTGAAAGGCCACTATTTGAACCAAATGTTCATTTCAATGTAGTATTTATGTTTAGCTGCAATAAAATTACAAATAAAATAAAGTTAAATTTAATCAATTAAAAATATGTTACAACTATATTTTGACTATGTTATGAATTTTTTTATAAATAACGTTATTATTTGTTTATATCAAATATTAAAAATAATCATATAGAGTCCTTTTAAAATATAAATTAGAAAAGTCCAACGTAACTATTTTGGACGCGTCAGTACCGTTTTGATAAATCAGTCAGTTGTTGTTTCTGTTATCGTTGCAGTGATTTATGTACAAAGAGATTTACATAACGGGGTGGGAGTTCCACAGAAAATAATAGTAAACAAAACACAGGCACGCACATGTTGCATACATGTGGTAGGGGATAACTTATCACTACAATAACAGTCATTTTTGACGCCTCGCCACTAGCGCTGGGTTGGTAACAACAATAGGTTCACAGGCGTGACAGTTCGCCACGTCTCATTACTGCCATATTTTTCCACGGGCAGTTCATCTTTACGAGTTCATAAAACAAATGGGAACTTTCGACAAGCTTAGTGCCGAATCAGACTAACACACATTTCTAAAATTCTGAAAATATCAATTACATTTTTTTTTACACATATTAAATTTTAAATAAAGGTTCATTGAAACATATGATAACAGATCTTCTTTTAAATAATCTTTTGGAGAGTATAAAAAAATAATACAAAATTGGTTAAATGTTCCCTATATTTGTGTTAAAACCTTCAAAATTGGCATCATCAGTCAACTTAACATAAATTACCTTTATGGTTCAAAATACACTACATTACCAATTAATTGGACAAGTAGCATTCGGCATTCTTAGATCAACATTCAACGTTTTTTTTTAGCTCAATTTACATTACACTTTCAGCTCATTATACAATTAGATTGACTTTAATTTCAAGAATAATCTCGCTATAATATATACAAAGCCCTAAGTACAAATTACAGTAAACCTTTGGCTCAATATGCATAACATGCTTAATTTACAGAATCGTTTCAGTTCACCTTACGAAAATTATTAACTTCTTACTTACGGGATACTTTCAGTTGAACTTTGACTAAGATTTAGTTAATTTTAAAGGATGCATTAGGCGCAACATACACACAGTTTTTACTTAGTTATTTATAATACTTTCATGTATTTTTAATTTAGTCCGGGAGCGTATTATGGGAGAGATGCATTAGGTAGCCTACAAGTGGCTTGTAATTTACACTAAACTGGAAGTTTTGGCATTAAAATATAAGTCTGGTTAAATGTTTTAAATTTAATATGATGGTCATTTGGGAATTATTAAACCATAACGTTATTTTAAGTATGTTCTACAATATTTGGGAATCTAACTGTACCTGGGGGATCTAACTATATATTGAAATATAACACCTGGGCAAATAAATTAAATCTAGAACTTTTGATAAAGCACACCCACGCAGTGTACTGATATATATATATGGGTGATATATATATATATATATCACAACTTATTAATATATATGTGTATGGTACATATTATATATAAAACATCTTATTTATATATAAATATATATATATATATATATGTATATTATCTAGAACTCGATTTAAATGTCAAGGTATTATTTTTAAACATATATTTAAGTTAATAATGTTGAAAGGCGTTCATCCTAACCAAATATTAAATTTAATGTATTTTTGATTGACTGCACTAAAATAATTGTTTTTTAAAATATTTTCAACTTATTTTGACTGTGTCAGTAATATTATATAAAAGCTTCTATTCATATCTTTTTACCATAGTTAATAAACTTATATATTTTTTACCTTGGATATCTATATAATAAGTTAAAGAAAATACGATAGGTAACCAAATATTACAATGATAAGTAAATAAACCAAACTTAAAATAACAAAAATAAATATAATATATTAGAACCAAAATAAATAAATGTTTAGGGATTACTAATGCGTCCAAATACAATTTTTGTTGTGTTCTCATATTTAGATCCCCTACACAATTTATATTTACTATACCTTAGCCAAACATTTGTTTACTAAAATAGTGGTTCCAGAATGAATTGAAAAGAGATGTATTGTCATGTTCAGTTTGAATGTTTCCAATAAAACATTATTTTTGTTCGTTTATGTTGGCAAACATAGTCATTAACCATTTTTTTAAAGCAATAAAATGAATTTATTCAATTCAATAGTAGACTGATCTATTTTTATAATAATAACCGTAGTAAAGAATAAAAAAAGAACTACCATTGAAAAAGTCGGAAAATGAATAATACATAGTTATGCATAATACATTAAAATAATATAATAAGTTTTCCTTTTAATTTTTTCTCCATTTATTATAATAATTATCAATCTTTTTTCCAACACATATAATACATTTCTATACTTTTATTAGTCATTATAATTTAGTTTAATCTTTATTAATATTTTTACTGAGAAGTTCCCTTTTTTATACATGAATGTAAAATAATAAAGTAGTATTAAAATAAACTAATTATTTTTGGTGAACAGCTTAATATTTAATTTGTTAATTATTATTGACAAAAATTAATGCTTATGGTATTTCTATATGTTTAATGTTTTAAAAAAATCAATAAGTCATTCTTACAAGGTATATGATTATATTTATTCAATTTTTGTGTATTTTTTTCAGGTTCACATTTTTAAAATTATAAATGCTCTAAATATTTTAAAAACATGGTAAAGTTAATAAAAATAAATTGATCCCTATAACAATTTCATCAATTAATTCTTTATTCAAATATATATATATTTTTTCAGATATATATATATATTTTTTTTTCCAGATATATATTATAAACATGTAGTATTTTTCCATGACAATTTTAATTGTAATTATAAGTCTACGATCATAATTTGTATCAAAACTTTTACATATCATATTCTAATTTATAATACAAATTAGCACAGTATTATTATGTAACTTGGCGTCAAACATTCGAGTTGCGTTATGGTGTTTAATTTTAGCTTTGTAAGGCTTATTATTTGATTGATGTGTTGGCGAGCCTGGTAAAGTTCAGAACTGCCAACCTACGGGAGTGATGAATTATAAACCTTTAGGAGGAATCTGTGTACGGTTTTAAACAATTAGGTGAACGGTGGGGATTGATAATATTAGTTTGGCAGATAGTGTAGGATTAATGTAAGATTGAACTTTTAGAAAATACAAACTTTTGTTTTGTAGTGAACAGTTATTACAAGGGATTGGACTTTGATGAACTAAGAATTAACAGAAAGTGAACTAAACATATAATAAAAAATTCTAAATGATTGCACACAACTAAATCAAACACGCATTTTTTAAAGGGAAACCTAAGAATACATAATATAATGAAATAACTTTAACAGATAAACTTATGAATTTTACTAAATGTATGCCAGGCCTCCACCGTGGTTCGGATTCCACGTTAAACTGTAGGTCCTTCATGTCATCTCACAATCACCCTACCATTACACATTAAGCGTAAGTGCGTATAATCCGAACGGGTAGTAAGACGCGGTGCTAATAATAATAATAATAATAGTACTAAATGTAACATCGATTAAAAAATATCTTCTTCAGAGGTAATTGCTGTCCCCTCCCAATGTGACCCTCCCCAGCTTAGTAGCAGTCTATCACCAGGAAAATGTATTTTACAAACATACAAGCAAAGAGGATAAAAAGTTGGTTACTTACATTATCTTCTTATTATGACATATGTTTGATGAGTTTTTATTCTAGTATCATGCATTAGTAATATATATATAGTAATTAAAAATACACTTACTCAACATAAACGTATAAGACCTAATCAAAAACCGCCCATAAATTAACTATAAAGGACTCTAACAAAAAATTTTTACCTAAAAATCCCAATGACAAAATTTGACCAATAATTGACCTATAAAAAACTTTTTTCACAACTAGGGGATCATGAAAAATTGTAGGTACACATGAGCGTTGTTTGCGATTTACAATACAAATTCATAACAATATTAGGCTCTGTTGATAATATTTGAGTTTATTATAAGCACTAATATATAGGTATTGATATTGATCACATGATACTTATAAACATATCAAAATTGTTAATGTAACTTTTATAAATGTTGAAAAAACTACTTTCTAATAAAATAAGGTTTGATATTTAAGTTATTAGTAGCAAAAAAATTTGTTTTTATGTGATTGTCTAAGATAAAATGAATTTTATAAACTTTAATAAAATTTATAAAATTAATTTGATTAAATGAAATCAAATCAATAATTAAAAATAAATTAAAATAAAATTAATCAAACTTTTAATAATGGAATTTTGTAATAGGAACTTAATAGATATAATAATATTATGTAAAGGTTAATGAGAGTATTTGTAAGTTTTATTTTTGGTTTTAGCACCATTTATTAATACCCATCCATGATATACGTGTTTAATCACATACATGGAATGGGACTAAGGAAGATATAAATTTTTAGCGAATGCATTTGCGTGGGTATAGAGTGGAAGTTAGTTTAAAAAAAATCAGTACACAAGATTGAGAATCAATTGTGTTTCGACCTTCCCTTCACTTGCAAATTAAACTAGACAACTTGATAATTATTTCACCGGCTCACTGATGGGGAATGAGGGGCTCAAATGAGATAATGTTAAAGATAACAAACAAATTAAGTCATGACACTGCCATTTAATTTGGAAAATAAATATTATTTCTAAAAAAATATATATTTAAACTGGATATTAACTATCAAAAACAAAAATTTAATTCAAAACCTCGGTACAACACAATAGTAGTAAGAATCGAGCTTACAGGGAATGTGAACTATTGCATTATCCCAAGACAATCTATGGACCTTAAAGATTTCGCTAAAAAAAAATTCTTATGACAATAAACCGGGTTCTAAATCCAGTAGCGTTGCACTTATTACTAAGCTAAGCAAAACATGTATAAGCAAAAGCTGTAATATTTTTTTCTCATCAGATCACTTCAATCATCGGTGACGAAAATACATTCTTGTGTGATTTATATAGAGCAGAACCTATATTGTATGGCCAAATGGAAACATTAGGTGGGGGGAGGGGGAGAGGGGGGAGGGGGAGGGGGGGAGTGATGGAGAACATATCACAGAACAGTTTAACTTACCAAGCTCTGCTTACCCTGGCAACGCTCCACATTTCGGACACACTGACTAAATCAAACAAATTTCTCTCCCCGTACCATATCTAGTCGAACCATGTTCATACCCGCTTCGTTTTCCACGTAGTATAAAGCGCTACTCTCGCAGCAGATTAGACTGCTTATGACGGGGAGATTGAGGTTCAATTATCGGTTGGCTATACTGAGGGTGATTTTTTTAAACGGTTTTACAACCTTCCTCCGTGCAAATGTGTGTAAACGTCCTTTAAATACAGCCTTCCTAATTTCTAAAACTATTAGCGTTACTAGTGCGTAAGCGTATAACCCGAACTGGTAGTAAGAAAGCGGTGCTAAAAGAAACTGCTTCATATTTTCCTCACCACTTTCCTCTCCCTTCTCCTATCCTCCGAGGTCATAACACACATCCACCCTGGTGCACAGTTATTATTACGAGTCTCTTTCCCCGTCCTCGACAGGCCAGAGTTTCACATGAAGGGAGACTAGCCTGTAATTTATTTATTACTAGCAGTGGTTTATATCCTGTAATTAGACCTGGTTAATAGCCCACTGGATACAAAGGTCATCTCCGGTCAACCCCTCTACCACCTAACTCTCCCCCCCCCCTTCCCCCAAACCCCCTCGATATTCCTAGTGATTCCAACGTACAAAATTCGATAACTACTAACCAGTGAGCAACGAGTTTTGAGCGGGTAGCTCTGGGTTACCGCTATAAACCGTGGTAAATAGCACGACCCGTATCAATGCGCCTCCACACTCTTTACGCTATAAAGCAGATCGCCCTCCTCCCCTATTCAACAGGAAGGGACGGAAATTTTGGAACGTTATGAAAATGATTTTATGCTAGACTGTAAATTTGACCCCGAGATCAGTGACTAGTAGTTTTGTATTTAATTCTCCACCTCCCCCCCAAAAAAAGTCTTAGCCTTTTCATTAGTATGGTTGAGGGAGGCCCTATAAATGTTTAAGATAGCCCCTCCCCTACAAATTTAAAGCATTCTAGCTATTAGAGTTGAGAGAGGTCTTCTTAATTAGTAAAATGTCTTCTTGCCCCGAGGAAATTCATAGCTTTGACACTAGTAGGGTTGAGGAGAATCACCAGAAGGTTTAAAATCCTTTCTCTCCCAGGGAAATTCATATCTTTGTCGCTATTAGTGCTGATAGGAACCACCTAAATGCTTAAAATCCCTTCTTTCCCCGTGGAATTAATATCTTTGTTGCTAGTAGTGTTGAAGGGAACCAACTAAATGCTTACAATCCCTTATCTCATGGAAAATTTATAACCAGGTTGCTAATAGTATTGAGGCAAAACCCTCAAATGTTTAAAAATCTCTCCTCTCCCCCAGGAAATTCACAACCTTGTATCTAGTAGGGCTGAGGAGTATTCTCCAAATTTTCCAAATCCCTTCTCTCAGCAGGAAATGTATAACCTTGTCGGTAATAGGGGCGAGGACTGAGGAGGGCTCTTTTATGTGTTCCTCCCTTGTAGAGCTACGACGTAGAAAGGGGCACTCTGGGTGAGGTCTCGTTTTATACTTTTATCTTTAATAATTCTACTTCCTACTTTATTGATATTTTATTCCATCTTTTTCACTCTCCATAGATACTATCCTCTCATTTACCTTAGCTGAAATATACATATTATATCCTTTATTTCATGATATAATTAATATCTTATTATTCTCTTTTTCTTCTAATTTATATTCCGTTCTGCCCTATGTTGTATTTTAAAACTTAAGTCATATAGTTATTTCATCAAGTGTGGACTAACATATTAGTATAATGATCAGTATTGGAATTATTTTCTTTATTAATGTGTCCAATAGTTCAACTGTTTCCCTGCCCAACCCTTCCTTCACCTCTTACAAGAAGTGTATTAATCACCGCTTGTGGGTGGGTGGAAAGCCAGGTCTCCACCGTGGTTCGGATTCCACGTTAAACTGTAGGTCCTCCATTTCATCTCACAATCACCCTACCATTACACATTAGCTTAAGTGCGTATAGCCCAAACGGGTAGTAAGACGCGGTGCTAATAATAATAATAATAATAATAATAATAATAGTAATAATAATAATAATAATTTTAATAATGATAATGATAATAATGATAATGATGATAATAATAATAATGTTTCCTTGTAGAAAGCGATGCAACCGGCTCGTCTTGAGAACAATACACAAAAAAGATATTTAACAAAAATCTGGCCAAACTCTCAAGCGGTCTCTCTTTCTGCCCTTTACTATAGCAGCTATTTTTTGGGGAATTAGGGGACCCGGTAAAGGGTCAATATTATTTGCAGTTATTTTGTTTAGAACTGCCTCCTTCTACCAGTTAGGGATATACGCTTAAATACTAAATACGCTAATGGGTTAGGAATTGGGAATATTGAATTTAGGGGAAGTGAACCGCACCTGCGTGGAGGTAAAGTGGAAAGCCATTTGGGAAAAAATAACCTAGTTCACCCAAATGAGATTCGAACCTCAAACATGTAACTTTTGTTTTATCATACCCTACAAGGGTTTGTTGGTTAGACATTCCTGATCTTTTTACTGGGTTTGGCGGATTTTAAGCCGCCATCTGAGTTTGGGAGATCATGTTGGTGAGGTTACCTTGGCCAGATGTGATGATGATGTTGATTGTAGGGTCCTTAAACCGCATTTAAACTTAATTAACGAGTCCATGGAATGATTAAGAATAATTCAACCTCGAGGAAAAATACCTATGGTACCACCGGGAATATTATTATTATTATTATTATCACCGCGTCTTACTACCCGTTCGGGTTTTACGCACTTACGCTAATGTGTAATGGTAGGGTGATTGTGAGATTAAATGGAGGACCTACAGTTTAACGTGGGATCCGAACCACGGTGGAGGTCTGGCATTCCTCACTTTCACGAGATGTCTTGTCAGAGGTGAAGGAAGGGTTTGGAAATCAGATAAATCTGTGCCGGGACCGAGGATTGAACCCCGGCCGCCAGCACAGAAGTCTGACACCTTACCACTAGACCACCAGGTCACCGACCACCGGGAATGGATCCTGGGCTCTATAGAATAGTATCTAAGAAAGTTGACCATTAGACCAAGAGGCCATCAATAATATAACTAGTTTTACGGCTAATCGGGTGTAAGATGAATTCTTATGTGTAAACCATAGATAAAAAATCAACACTATAACTTTTTGTTAAACTTTTCGCTAACAAAATTTTTTTAACGAAGTTAAAGTGCCTACAAATATGTTTTTATAAAAAACTGTATCCGGATTCTACTAGAGGCACATCCGTTTGCGAACGCAAACAAGGTTATACTATGCGAAGGGGCTTAAGTGCATTAATGGGCCGAGCTTTAGTATAATGCGTGCCGCTGTGCCTGAGAGTGCTAAGGGATTAGTTTTAAGCACTAGACCATCTCCCTCAATTTGATTCCATCCCCTCCCCTGTGTATGATGGTCTCAAGGGAATTCCGGTTCGAATTCTGACCATAGACCTGTACAGCTTTAGCTATCAGGATAATAATATTTTGAATTCATCTGCGATCACGTAGGATTAAGATACTAGAAACTTTTGTGTTGAGAGTAAACACGTTGTAATAAAAATATTATACAGTGTATTCTCGCTCAGGGGTCAAACCACGTCCTCACAACTGTAAGTAAAAAAAACCCTGACATATTTAGGCAATGGAAGTGTCACATTGATTAAATAATATTATTTAGGTAAGATATAATCTAAATTTCGTTAAAAAAAGGAAAGATTCGTAATAATTTTATTCGGTTTTGTTGTAATTTTGTAAAAAAAAAAACTTTAGAAATTTCCCTGTTCAACAAAAGTGCTATTTAAAAAGAGGTGGATATAATTGTTATTTATGTATTTAACTATATATTTAACTAGTTTACTAGCTCAGCTCCATCTCTGGTTAGATATAGTGTTTACTAAGCACTTTATCTTCTGGTATGAGATAGAGAAAGTTGATACTTTCATTGATCTGTCTCAGTCTCACTTAACAAATATTAAAGTGGAAGAGGTATAAATGAAACTAATAATAACATCCATAAACAGCCAGTCCCTGTGATTAAAGGAGTGAACGTGTCACTGGTAGGGTATGTTGGTGGACTTGGCAGACTGGATCAGTGAGGAAAGCAACGGGAAATTACCTCACTCCTCATTTCCTCAGTAGTGTAAGTTGGTGTACATTGTAGACTGGTGTGCAATAGTACCTTCTGGATCAGTAGAGGAAAGCAAGGGGAAATTACCTCACTCCTCATTTCCCTAACACTCTTTTCAGTGCTGCCTAGGGCTTACAGCTGACGGTGGAATTGTCGTGGATCCAAACAGCGTTTGGGTTGAGTACCATAAATATAATGTTTTATTTATTCCATATAATTTTATTTGTATTGCCAAACCAAATAACTATAGATACATAATTTACACATATATTTAAACAAAAAACCCATTATATTATGCTACACGTATGGCTGGTACCACATTTAACATCACAATCGGAATATAAAACAGGACGGTACAATTACAGGAAATTAATCGACACTTTGCGTAATGGGATATTCGGCGATGATTTAGAGAAAAAAAATTCCAACCAAGATTTGAAATTTAGTTACAGGCAAACAACATTTGATGAGCTTTATGTTTATGTTCACCGATAAGTTTGAAATCCAATTTGTACTTTCTAAAGGGATTTGAGTTAACAACTATTTTTAAAATATGGTCTCTAAAAACAGAAGTCACTAACTGATTCTGATGAATATTTCTTAAATTTTACTAGCCTTTCCTAATATACACTATCAAAACTATCTAACAAAGCATTCATAGGAATTATTGTCTAACATAACAGTAGAGCAAATACAACATGCGATGTCTCAGTCAATAAATCACACATGAGAAAAAGTAATCCAAACTTGAACCAATATTACGCTGTCTTGCGAGTATTAGATGTGGCTCTTATCTTATTAGACACATATAAATTCAACTTATCCCTGGTTTTTTGATTCGCAGGCGTATTATGGCCCTTAAACCCGTTAAAGTTTTTAATTTATATATTAATTTAGTCACTAATTATTTAATTTATTTTAATAGTATGGTTTTAAACATGATCTCTTAACTTATTTGACGAAAATAAATTTAGGGTGCCTGAAAACAAGGTGATTAGTGATATATTTGGTCCATAAAGAGATGAAAATACTTCGCCGTGAAGTGGTTTCTAAAATGATGAGTTACAAACTCTCTACTCGTCACAAGACATTGTTAGGATAGTCAAATCTCTCAGATTATGGTTGGAAGGACATGTAGTGCGATTGGGAGAATCTAGAACTAAGTTCAGGATATTTACTGGCGAACCCTATGGCAAGAGAACATTGGAAAGACCTAGATATAGATGGGAGGATGAAATAAGAATGGACCTGAAAGAGCTAAGGTGTGATGAAATGGATTGGACGGAACTAGTTTAAAATAGGGATAGGTTGTGTACTCTTGTAAGTGTGGCAATTAATTTTAGAGCTCATAATGCCATAGAGTAAGTAAATTAGTTCTTAAGTACTGGATTTAATTTTTAAAAGCATAAATAAAGTGAGCTAACTGTTCCTACACTTATAAGTATATCTCTAAGTTTATATAATTTAACTTGGAATAAAACACCTACCAAGTAATTATATTCTAAACGTACTAAAACAAACAATGACTGACAAAATTGATAATACCACTTCCATTTTAATATAATTATTAACTTACATTCTTAAGCAAGATAACTGTTAACTACCTCATGAATGAACTATTAATTCACGAAGCGAATATTGATGGTAAATTTATTGGGTGCTCATGCTTTACTCTTTTAAAATGAATTTACTAAGGGTAAAATGATATATCTAATTAGAATTTCTTATGAATCATGTATTTCATATTTAGATAAATATTTATTTTATCATTATAGCTTTGCCTTCTTAATATAATTCCTGATACGCCAATACAGTACTTGTAAATTTTTATGGTTTGTAGCATGATTAAATTTGTTATTCAAAATTAAATGATATGTTGGTCAACTATATATAATTTGGCTTATTAATAATACATTATATATATATAACTTTTTTTTATGAATACTGACCGCTTCTGTGGTCTATTCATCAAAGTTCCCGACTACAGATCCAGAGGTCTCAGGCTCTATTCTCAGTGCTTCCAGATTTTCTATGAAAAGGTGGGTCTGAAACGGGGTCAACTTAGCATCGTGTGGACAATTGAGAAGCTACTTGAATGAAAAAGCAACATCTCCGGCTTAGAAAACTGAGATCAATGGCGGGAGGATTGTTTATGCTGAACATTATAACACCCTCTACCCGCAGATGTTGGTACTAGCATCGTCAATATGCGGAATCCTCTCGATCGGTATAGCTCGCTATGGGTGGACGTCATGGTTAATCTTTTCCTCGCCAAAAATAGTCTCAAATATATGTCATACAACATTTTAAAGTGGATACCTTGATATACACAAAATTTCCCCACGCATCTTTCTGATTATTGGTTGCTTTTGTAACATCTTTATTTTTTATAGAATCATATTGTTTTAATTTGAGATTGTTTTGAAGGGATTATAGACAATTACAACGAATTGCAACGTAAATATCCATTGCCAAGTTGAGGTTCGTTTTAGGGGTAGAAGAACTTATAATCAAAATTTTATAGGTAGGAACTTTAAAAAAATACAAACAAAATTATTTATAGACAAAATTTATGATTGTTTTAAGTTTATATGAAATGAATTGTTAATATCTATCAAAATGAACAACTGAAAACCACATTATTTGATATATGAACACATGAATATTGATTTAGTGTATTTTCTAGCTGTCAGATAAGATTATTTATATGAAAACTTGACTATAGTTAAAACTCTACATGTGTACTATTATTATTTTTATAAAAACTTGACTAGTTAAAACGCCAAATGTTTAATACTGTCCTTCATTATATCCCATTTGAATCACATTATTTTTAGACTATAGATTAGCACAAGGTTTTTAATGAGCGCTAGAAACCTAGTGCAGATGCAGTTTTATCAATACTCGTCCGCCCTGGCAACACGAAGTGTCTCACTACATTTCTAATCTATCGTCAAAGTTAGCTTAAGAGCGTGGATCACATGCCAATTAACTGTAATACAGTCGGATGTAGCTCGTAAATTTACACAAACATTATTGCACGTGGATAATTTATGGTTAAACCTTAATGGATATAGAGAGCTAATAGAAGTTCCTAATACTAAACATTGTTGAAACATTAAATTATATTATTTGGATAGTAACCCCATTGAAAATGCCGTTTTTAACCATTTTTAGAATGGCTTCACAGCTAAGCACTGTGCAGAATTCTTCAATCTGTCATAAAGGAATATACACTGTACCAATTATGGTATTTCATATGTCTCNATATGTGCCCCCCCCCCCCCCCAGTTTACCTCGCGCGAGCCGGAAGCTGGGTTGAGCCTGCTCTAATGAATGCTCTATTAATATCTGGCCTATCCATAAAAGTCCGACACTTATCTCAGTCAGTAGAATGTCTGTCTACTGATTTAAGGGTCCCGGCTTCAATCCCTGGAATTTATTATTGGTGAATTGGGGGCTATCTTTTTCACATTGATGAATTAACGGCCTGGGAATTGTTGTTGTGTCTGCTATAGACTTAATTTAGTTAATAATCCGTGCGCGTATATAACAAGTGGGTTCAGAAAGTGCATGTTAAATCCTCAAAAATATTAAATTAAATTAACAAAACGGGTTAATTAAAATACTAAAGGGTTTAATTAAAATGACAACATTATGAAAAATGTTCCTATTTAATAAAGTCGTAATAATTTCAGGCAGCATCCCTCCAAAAACTGTGTGATATTTGAAACATTTTTCGTAAAACAATAAACAAATATCAACATGTTTTAGCAGCCATTAAGTTCATTTTTTTTGTTTTTACTACGTCTTATTATTCGAGTTACCTGCTTCAGTGTCTGACTGGCCTAAGGCGTCACTCTCGCAGTAGACTAAACTGCTGATGACGGAGAGATCGAAGTTCGAACTCGGTTGGGTGTACTGAAGGTATTTTTTTTTTACAAAATGGTTCTCCACTATAGTTCTATGCATATTAGAGTAATCTTACTGTAAATATAACCTTCCTCATGTTTGAAACCATTAGCGTAGTTATTACATAAGCGTATAACCCGAATTGGTAGTAAAACGTGGTGCTAAAATTAAGTACCTATTCAAGTTATAAAAATACATTAATCACGCACCTGGTATATAAAATATTAAGTTGAATTTATGAAGAAATGTACCTTAATTTTCATAAAGGATGAGTGGGAAATTATTTAGGAAAAAACCCCTCTCAATTCATTCGACCAGGATTAGATCCAGTTTAACTCGAGAGTGACACTTCAGACCATGCGGCCACTGATCAGGGTCATTTCGTTTTTCATCCTATATTAATAAAGAATACAATTTTATAGATATTAATAATAATAATGATAGTAATAATATTTAGCACCACGTCTTACTATCCGTTCGGGTTATACGCTTTAAGTACTAATTACTCCAATGGATTAGGAATTGGGAAGGTTGATTTAGAGGAAGTGAGCATTTGCGTGGAGGGAGAGTGGAAAACCATTTTGGAAAAACCACCCCCAGTTAACCCGACCGAGATTCGAACGTCGATCTCCCCATCCTCGGCAGTCGAGCTCAACACGATTAGCGCGTTAGCCAACTACGCCAACGAGGCGGGTTTTATAGATATTAATTGATTGTTTACTATACTTAACTCACATTGGTGAACACACGGATTAGGCTGTCAGGCTTGTCTAGTGGGGATTTACAGAGGTGGAAAAGTCAAGGTTTGATTTGTATAATATAAACCTTGGTGATTTTGGGGTAAAATTCTTGCCTCAAGACCCTAAGTTTGTGGGTTCAAACTCAGCTGGGGTTGATGGACTTTCTTTAACGATAAAAATTCGTAGAACAAAATCCTTCTAGGGGAAGTATATTCGTCGGTCCAAGTTCGATTGTGATATGTAGAATAACCCTGGAAACTATGTGAACATACCTTTCACTGCAAAATTGGTAAGCCCTTTCACTCTAGTTCATAGAAATTCTGGTGTGCTGATATAATCAGTCGGTTAAAAAGTGCACTTTAAATACCTAAAATAAATATAAAATTGTACACTGATGTTTTTTTCAAAATGTTACTCTACTCTTCAAATGCTAATGCAGGTACATTTCTTTTAAATAAGCCCGTATTCACCCCTATCCCAATAGTGTTCATATGTGTATAACTAAGGGAAGCTAGGTAGAAGCGACGTAAAAAAAACTACACGTAATATATTAATTTAGTAAATTTATTTGGAAATCTTCTGTTGAGATTAAATAATTTATATATTAATCTTGTTTTATAATCCAATTTTTCCAAATTTTCCAATGATTTTTAAATTAAAAATTGTAGCAGGTATTCAAAAGGCTCGAATTTTATAAATTATAGTTAGATAATTAATAACGCTTCAGACCCACATCGGTAACCGCATAGTCTAAGGCGTTTATATCACAATTGACTGGACTACTGATAACGGGGAAAATGTGGTTTGACCCCGATCATGTAAACTATGGTAGGTTTTCTTAAATAATTTTCCACTCTCTCTCTCCACGTAAATGTGGTTACACATCCTGTAAATTTAAATTTTCTCACCCATAACCCACTATCGTAATTAATACATAGGTGTCCCATCTGAATGGGTAGTAAGATGCCTTGCTAAAGAAATAAATAACGCTTTAGCCAAAATTTCCGACAAACTATTGTTAGTATTGTGTATATTAAAATGAAACCTGGAAAATATGGACTTACAACTTAAGATAGGAGTTAAATAAAAGTGCGAAGTAGGAGTACACTCTAAAATATGACCCCACTGTAAATATTAATGTAGCGAGGTATCTCAAGGCCATTTTGTGCCATACGCCGGCGTTTTATTAGCCATACAATTTGAAAGCACTAAATAACTTAGGTAAAGTTCGGTAACAAAGTTTACCCTCTTCTTCAAGGAGATGGAAACATCAAACAATCCTTTATAATAAGTTAACTTCTCTGTGGTAAGGTAACAGATTGGTTACCTTGGGTAGTAACCATGGAAATGTGTTTTTAGATTGTTTTAAACTTCAAAGCTCTGGTGGTAAACCTTAAATAGTGTCTTACTCTTGACAGAAGACAATCACTTATGTGTGCTATATGTGAGAGCACGGAGAAGCGATGTATACGTTTAGAAATGCCGGATTATTTATGAAATGGTTTGATATTTTTCAATATCTTATTAACCAAAATGTGGGCCAAAGTTTTGACCAGCTAAATTGTCTAAGTTCTATATTTCAAGTGACTCAAATAACTGTAATATTAATAATAATAATGATAGTAATAATATTTAGCACCACGTCTTACTAACCGTTCGGGTTATACGCTTTAAGTACTAATTACTCTAATGGATTAGGAATTGGGAAGGTTGAATTAGAAGAAGTGAACCCGCATTTGCGTGGAGGGAGAGTGGAAAACCATTTAGGAAAAACCACCCCCAGTTCACCCAACCGTTATTCGAACCTTGATCTCCCCGTCCTCAGCAGTAGAACTCAACACGACAAGCGCGTTAGCCAACTACGCCACCGAGGTGGGTAAATTATTGTAATAACTCACATAAGCCCCTATAAAATAATCTCAGATTATCTTAAAAAATTCTCTTGTGATCCTATTAAAACATGATTTAATTTGTTAGAGAAAGTATATATCTAGAATTCTAACCTTTTGTATTTAATCTCAGAAGTACAATTTTTAGCGTAAATAATCGTTTTAGTTTTCTTTTAAAAGCTTTAGGCTCAAAATTTATACTTCTTAACTGGTATGAAATCTGCTAGTAATTTTCACCTACATTTTGTTGAAAACTTTATTTAAAAAATATCAAACCACTTCTTAAATAAGCGGGTACTAGTTCTAAACGTCTAAAATGGTTTTTAGTGATTTACCATGTAGCATCCTTAATACGGATCTAATATGTGTATAGAATTAATAACAGTTTATTTTGATTGTTCAGTTTAGTTTTTACCGTAGTTAATTTATATTTTGCAAAAGGCTTTATATAGTCTAGTCCAATAGAATATTTGTCTTAATTCTGTTTGGTATTTAAGATCTATTTGATGAGTCTTTGTTATTAAACACTAATTTTAAAGCTTTTTTTGTTCACTATACAGCCTATTTTCATATATACACTAATTTAGTAAGTATAAGGAAAGGAAACATTTGAAGAAATGTATCCAAATTTAGAAAAAAAACATTACCTTCTGTACATTCAACAATGATTTGAATCTGGACCTCCTAGTATTGGAAAACCAGACCAGCCTAGATTTACGCAATAACCCACATTCTCACCAATTATCACTTAATTATCGAGCTTATTTTTGGTTGAAATTGTCATCGTTTCTTTTTTAAAGAGCTTGGTTATTAATTTTAGTTGAAAACTTATTTTATTATGTATTTTAATGGACGTTTCAGTCTCATTTCTAGAATTTTACACAATATTTTTCCCTTTAAAGCGTTTAGGAGCTAAGCTATTCAGTGAAAATTAACTATTAAAATTAAGTATATTAAAATGAGAGTATGATTTATAATGTTTATCTGTAAAAATATTTTTTTACATAATTATTTCTGTTTGATTTTTATTTAGTGTTTAAATAGTTATTTAATGGTAATATTCAAAAATTGAATGAACAAAACAAGTTGTTTGTAATATTTCAAACAAAAATCCACATTATATTTTATATAGACATCCAATATAATTTAAGAAGTAGGCCTATCTGTTTATTTTACGAATCGAATTCCCTCTTTCTTAAATCAAGGATTTAATGTGAAATTTAAAAATGGATATATTATGATTTGAATTTCACAGTAACTAACTAATCTAACATTGAAGAAATGGTGTTAAGAATTTTTTTTTTATGAAAGCATCAAAATGCATATTAATATTACGACGTGGAATAAATAGATCAACCCGTCAATGGAACATTATTTGCGACACTCGCTCTCGTCCCATAGTGATTCTCATACACCAATTACGTTAATTTGTTTGAAAGATATAGGGGAAACTCATTGGCCAAGAGCCAGTGAAACATCCTGTACAATAAACACTCTTCAACGTTGATCTATTGCTGCATGGTTTAAGGTGTAATTCTCCCAACGTGCAGAAAAAAAGAGAGATGAATAGGTCAGCCAGCACTCGATTACCGTTTAAGTGTACACATGATTTTTTTTTAATGAATACTAAACTATTTCACTCTGCACAAACGCGGGCACATTTGATTAAAAATATAAGCATCCAATCATTGGTTATAAATATATGTATTTACTGAATGGTTTGTAAAATGCTCTTTAAATAATTTTTTTAAAAGTGTCTTTAATTTGTTATCGTTAACGTTTTTAACTTAATTTTTAAATGAGCACACACGACTTACAGACTATCTTAAATACTATTATAGATACAACATCCAGTTTCCAGGCCGTAATTTTATCACTGTGAAGGAGGATTCTACATACTAACCAAAAACAATCCTATTTTGGGCCATGTTGTATTCTATGAAGGGACCCTTTGACAAATAGAAAAAAAAACACGTCATTTTATTATTTATCTAGCACCGTTTCTTACTAACTGTTTAGGCTATACGTATATGCACTAATCACGCTAAAGTGTTAGGAATTAGAAAGGTTGGATTTCGAGGAAGTGTTACTGCATTTACACGGGAGTGGAAAAACCACCCTCAGTGCAAATGACCGGGATTCGAACTCAAATCTCACTATCATCAGCAGTCTATTCTAATACGAGAGTTATTCCTTAGACCATGCGTCGACCGAAGCAGGTAATTCACTATTAATTGAGATTAGGAGTTGGACAGCAACTTTGATAAAAAAAAATAGTTTGGTTTTAAAATGGGTTGGTTTCCATAATAAATGGTGTTACGTGATGTGAATATTAATCAATTATATTTTATAGAATATCCAATATTCTTAAGCGTAACCACTATGTGTGAATATTTACTGCCGTAAAATAGCATGTAACACGTTTTCTCAGTAAATTTATAGTGTCGATACCAATGTCTTTGGTTTTGCCGTGACAGCTTTGGGGTCCACCAGACGATGCGGAACGGCCGTAGTTTGTTGCTGGTGATATATGGGTTTTCTACGCCAGCGCCCCAAACATCTATCAAACGGTTTCAACTACTCAACCAGAATTGAGCGCTCCTTGACTGACAGCCGTTTTGTTTTCTTCAAAGACACGTTGATACTATCGATATATTCTACGTTAAGACAAGCTTCGGACATATTAGACAGTTGACGGTTCACCGCGGATGTTTACTTCGAATACAGAACATAAAATGGTGACTATTACTTTGAACAGTCCAATTTAGATAAGAAGGAACTTTGTTGAGGGTTATAAAAGTTATTTGATTTGCGACTGTTAAAATTTGTTATAAGATATAAAAAACAATGAAATTATATTAATGATAAGTTAAAATGTTTCCAATAATAATCGCAAAATCATATTTATATAGTTTTTTAAAGATTTCCTACCGGAATCTTACTGAAATTATTGTTCCAATACCAATTCATTCTGCAATTAAATATAAAATCGCATGTGTTAATATTAAATTTAAATACGTACTCTATTGTATACATATTATTTAAATTTTCAACTTAGCTAAACTTGATTCAGATTTAATATAAATACTCAGAGAAAGTTAGATTAATTATCATACCCACTTCGCTGGCTGCATGACCTAAGGCGCTATTCTCGTAGTAGACAGGACTGCCGATAACGGGGCTATCAAGGTTCGAATTTTGGTCATGTGTGATGAAGGGAGTCCTTACAAAGTGGTTTTACACTCTACCTACACGAAAATGTGGGTATACCCCTTAATATAGCTCACCTCAACCCTAAAAATTTAGTGTAATTCATACGTAAGTGAATAACATAAACAGGCAATAATACGTGGTGCTAGAAAAACATCGAATTTTACGTCGAATATTAATTTAGTTTAGAATGGTGACCTGGTGGTCTAGGGGTAAGGTGTCAGACTTCTGTGCTGGAGGCCGGGGTTCAATCCTTGGTTCCGGCACAGATTTATCTTATTACCAAACTCTTCCTTCACCTCTGACAAGACATCTTGTGAATGTGGGGAATGCCAGGTCTCCACCATGGTTCGGATTTCACGTTAAACTGTAGGTCCTTCATTTCATCTCACAATCACCCTACCATTACACAGTAGCGTAAGTGCGTACAACCCGAACGGGTAGTAAGACGCGGTGCTAATAATAACAATAATAATAATTGAGTTTAGAGGTCATGAACCCATATTTGGTATGATTAGGAAAAATATAAACAATATTTATTGAAGTAACATCTCAGATCGTCTGGAAGGAATTGGAATCCTGAGCCTCTAGCATTTTAAAAGCAGACAAGATGCAACTGATGCTTTTTAAATGCAAATTGATTTCAAATTTAAGGTTTTAATTGATGTCAGCACTACAATTAGATTTTAACTTATCTGTTAAGTGCATTTATCTAAAGAAAAAATCTTAGATATATTCAATAATGTATCTATCCTTACGCTATTGATGTCATTTGATAACAATTTGGTGTTAAAATTCTTTTCAATAGCTATCATACACATATTTTATGCCGAAATATGTCATATTTAGTGATATATTTTAAATCTCTTCGTATTATTTTAAATATTTCTACTTCCTCCAACATTTTTAGAATAGTTGAATTTTGATGCTTTCTTAAGCCATTTATGTCTGATACTCACATTTACTAAATACTTACAACAAAGGAATTAAAGTGGTATTTGGCACGCTCGTCATTCTAACAACTAAATTATTGACATTTCCATAGTAAAACATTTTCAGAAATTACACAAACTTGCATTTAACTTAGGTGTTATAATAAATTAACTAAGTCTTTGATTAACATTTTGGCTTTGTTATTGTCTTACTAATACGAAAATCTAAAGTATATTGCACAAAATAGACATCTTTCAAAGATGAATCGGTAATATCATTATTTAAATATGATTTACTAAATTTTTCCTTAATACTGTCCTGTAACTCGTTGAAAACTACTTTTTGTTCATAGTTTTACTGCTATCTGAGTTTCAACTACATTAATATAGTTGGTATGGCTAAAGTACACTTTAGAGTAAATGTATATTCATTTGCGAGAAGGAAAATATAAAGATATTTTTAAAAACACGCTATCATTGCACCTAGTCAGAATCAAATCCCCTCCTTCCTGCTATATACTAACTATACGAGATTAATATTTTGCAAATTTGCTCACTGATTTGAGAATATATTTTTTTAAATTATTTAAAACAAGATTATTATAATGACTTAAATTTGGAGATGTTTGAGGGAGATTAAAGAAATTAACCTTACAGGTTGAAAAATCAACCCCATAGCAGACAGGAGCGATTGAACTAAAAAAAAATCCTAATCAGAAACAGGTAGGCCTATGTTATCTGAACTACGTACCAACCCTGTCTGCACGAATATTATTATTATTTATTGTCCTTTATTTATTTTGACTAATTATATTGTCATCAAAGGCAAGGTGAGGAAAAGAGTAGCTTAGGAAGAAAAAGGAATATTGGATTACTTGAAGGAAACGCTGGGATCTGAAGGAGGAAGCAAAAGGCATTGGTGGTCAAAGTTCACTGGCAAAAGGAATGAACCTGTAGTAAGACAGAATATCTAATAAAATAATAATAGAAATAAAAATTAGTTAAATTATCACTGTCGAATTTAACTTGTAGGTTACTGAGTACTTGGTTAAAACTAACTTTGTTTTGAATTTTGGGATGTTTGTGTTGGTCAGCTTGTTAACATATTTGAAAAAGTGTTCTTGCTGCTCTTTTGTTTTTCGTTTGGTTTAATATGGACAGTGATGTGTTGAGTTTGGTGGGAAGTGGTTTTGGAATAAATGGGTTGGGAAAAGGGGTGCGGTATAAAAAAAGGGCTATACCTCGTCTTTAGAACTACTGGAAATGTTTAATGAGAACTTTTGGAAATAGGAAACAAGAGATGTGAAAGATGACGAAGAGCAGGAAGTTCTAGAGAGGGAGTGTTTGATGAAGATTAATTCTTTCCATTCGTTGTTATATAATGGTATATTGTTTGTTTTTTTCTGCCATTTTTTTTTCTATAAATAGGAAGGAAGAACCTATTACATACTTCTGTCTTCTTTTCTAGATTATACATGATTTCTTCCACGGATTAGAATTTGATTGTTACTCTATTGTGAGTTTAGCTTTGACTAGAAAAAAATGTATTTTTTATAGCTTACTAAAATAATGAACAAGAGTGATGCACATTGTAAAAACTTTTCAAACCTATATAGTCGATCTTAGTGACCAGTTGAATTGAGACACATTCTTAAAGTCTTGAGGAACTTGGTTCAATCTCGCTCAATATCATATAAAAATAATATCTATAGGGGTGTGTCTGCACTATAACAAAAAAATAACTATAAGTCATTAAATCTTGCGTTAGTAATTTAATTTTTCTGTTCAATGTAAAGTTAGTTTGAAGGTTGAATTATTTTCGTATGTGTATAGAAAGCACTCGTTAAATAATAAAAATAAATAAAATAAAATAATATTTAGTGTAATATTTACGACCATTTAAAAGCAAGAACTTGTTAAACAATTATAATTATTTAAGTTCAAACTCTATGTTTCTTGAACTAACTATGCACATTGAATTTTTTTCTTTAAAGGAACATTTTAAACACACATCAGTTAAATTATTTTATTGCTCTATTCGTATTCAATTGAATAATTACAATCATCACAGTCATTAAATATTTTGACCTACAAACTCACTTCAATTGTTTGGATACCTAGACAACCACCTCAATACATTTTAATAGGTGTCAATTTTGCAATATACAATCATCTTCTTGAAATTGAAACTATTTTTAATCAGTGTCAGTTTTATTACACATCTTGGTCGTTGAAATATTTATTTATACCAGTGTCAGTTTATCAAGATACAATAATCCCATGGTTATTGAAACTAACTTTAGACCATGGCAGTTTTTAAAAATACAATAATTTTGTAGTCAATTAAACTTACTTTAATCCATGTAACCTTTTTCAAAATACAATTTCTTGGTCATTAAAGATTATTTTAGTCTGTGTCAATTTTTCAATATACAATGGTTTCTTTTTCATTGAAAGTAATTTTAATTCTTGTTAACTTCTTCAATATACAGTACAAGAATATATTGATATTTGATTTTTTTTTTTTTAATTTGTCAGTTATTCAATATAATATAATTTTTTAATATTGAAACTAATTTTAGTCCATGCCACTTCTCCAGAGTACATAATTTCTTGGTTATCGAAACCAGTGTCAGTTTTTTAAATACAATAATCTCTTGGTCATTAAAAATAACTTTAAACCGTGCCACTTATTCAAAATAAAATAATCTCCTGGTCATTGAAACTAACTTTAGACCGTGTCACTAATTCAAAATACAATAATTTATTGGTGATTGAAACTAACTTGAGTGATGTTATTTATCTTTCATGCTCACACTTAATAGTTCTGCTACGTGCAGAAAGTAACAAGGCCACCCCGCTGACCACATAGTGTAGCCCCGATTCTTCCATGGTAGCAGCGTTACAAGGGTGAGGCTGGTGGGTTGTAGGGGTGTATGTGTTTCTGGTTGTGTCAGGTGGGTCGAGTTTATCACACCCCAAAGTTTCACACTCCGCCCTCTCTCCATCATTCCATGATAGAGTGTACTGATGTCGCTGCTATTACCCACCCACTGTTAGCAACATAGTATGGTAGTTAGGGTTAACAAAGGGTAGACTACATCTGTATCTTGTGTAGAATATTGGTAGTCGTGCCGCCATGTTGGTGGGTCGGGCGAAATCTTGTCCAGAGAAGTGGATCTCAGCATTTTTTTGTTTGCGGCAAACTTAAAAATGATAACATTTTAGGAGGTTCACTTTAATAGATCCGAGGGCTAAAATCCCTTAAAAACAAATCTGTACACAAAATAAAAATAAAAACAATTATAACAATAAATTAAGCTATGAGAGATTTTATGTTAAATTGTTATTAATCTTAAAATACTATTAAAATAATAAACATTAGGAATGATGATTCAAACTTAAATATGTATTTTAACGTGAAATGTAATAAAATATATTTAATATTTTTTTGGAACCGTGTCTTAATACCCGTCCAGATTTATGTACTAATCACGCTAATGATTATAGGAATTAGGAAGTCTATATTTATAAGTTATTTATCTGCACTTGCGTGGCGGGAGGGTAGAAAATTATTTTGAAAAATAATTCTCAGTACACCTGACAGAGATTCGAACCTCAATCACCCAGTCATCTGCAATATAGTCTACACCTAGGGTAGCGCGTAAGACCAATTGTCCACCGAAGCGTATTTAATTAATATAAAATATTTTAATAAGGGAAATCTCATTTAAAAATTAAACTTTCTAAGAATGCATCCCTTTTTATAAGATTTGGGAATTTTAATTTGCAGGGATATGACGTTTAAACATTGATCAAGAGTTCACAGTAAACCAATGTGCCGTAGAGTAGTTATATTTTGTATATTATTTTATTGATTACAATTATAAAGTGTTTACATTAAATGGCCCTATAATATAATAATGTTAACAATAAACTAATGGGATAGTGTTGTATGTTTTTTGTATACATTTTTTTACCTCTTAAGGTGTTTAAATTTTAGTTCAACGAGTTATATTAATAAAATCATGCCCAAAGATTTATTAATACCTTTAGTAATGTATCTAAAGTGTGTAGACTCCATTGAAAACTTTATTCAGTTGGTAACCATACCGGCATGTTTTAATGGAAAATAAAGGCCATCATTAATAATATTTATTTAATGTATTTCAAATTTGATTTTCCTTGTTTCATTGACATCACTGTCGAGGAAGCCTTACCAATTGTTACTAAACAGCAAAATCGAGAACAATCTATCTCAATTAATGTAAGCTTTTGACGTCACAAAACCAGACTGCTTTCAACTAATAAATTTGTAGTTTTTATTTAATTACAATCTGTAATTATTCTGGGATTCTGATAGAAAGTAGCTTTATATTACACACACTTTTTTACCATCAACATTGATAATAATATTGTTGAGCACCCCGTCCTACTACCCGTTTGGGTTATACGTATTTGATAACAATTGAAGTGTACAAGGGAAAAAGGAGGAATGTCATATTACACATATTTTCTAGGAGAACAACTTTTATATTCCAAAAACCCTATAAAGGTCTCAGCCTAAAGTTTTTTACTTTCTTTCGACATCTTGAAGAAAGAAGTATTGTGATCGTCAATAAATCGAACTCGAGATTTTGATAAATGTCGACTTTTCATGACTCCCTGAAACAAACAAAAGTGGTTTTCGCAATTCCGTCTATCTGTCAGTCTGTATCTACCTTGGGATAGAGACGAAACTATCTTACTAATTAGGATAAAACTTGATATATGTGGCTTTAATAAGCTCCCCCCCCCGCTGATTTTGGGATTAGATATCCAATCCTAAATTTAAGGGTAGCTTACTGAAGGGCAAAAAGAGAAAGAATCGATTTTCTCAAAATTCACACTTACGATTTTGGTTACCTCTTGTATCTGGACTTTGTTTATCATAATAAACAAGATGGCATCTATCATTTTCTTATGAAAATGACTTTGAGGGTACTTTACATATGGTAAAATTTCCTATTTTCATAATGTCTCCGCAACTATTTGAGATACGAAATAACTCATAATTGTAAAGATCTAGTATTATTATGGTTACAAATCTTTTATTTGAGATGTATATTTATACAACCAATAATTTCTTAACTATAAGCAAATATATACTTTTTAATTCAGTTCTTTGAAAATTAATTTGATTCTTTTTCTCTTCGTTCAATTTTTGTCACAGTTTTCCTCATTCCATAGAGTAAGTAATCATGTATATTATTTATTTACGATCTTTGTACTAGTGTTTTTACAACAATGTATAGACCTAATATTTCCTTTCGCAATATTACATGTTTTTTAGTAAATGTATATTTTAAGATAAAAACGGGAGAAATTCTGTATGCTACAGAGTAACATTTATTTTTAACCAATTTAAATAATACAGAAATCTTTTTTAAATCATATTCTAAATTAAAGATATCTTAGATTGATCAATATCTAGTTTTTATTTCTAAGTGTGTGTTGTATTATATTCACTAAAGTGTGTTTATTAATTAGGAGTAATATAAGGTTGTATGGATAAATGATTGCGGGCACACGAAGGAAAAGATAAAAAATGTAGTAAACTTTCATTCTGAAAGTAATTATCATAATTGTGGTAAAAGTAAATGTTTCTAGAATAGATTATAACTTGAGTCCGATAAAAATAATATCTGTCATTTTCTAGTCAACTTCATACCTTATTGCCAACTAATGAAGTAATTCCAAACGATCTTATGCCCCCCTTAACTTCTTTAAACAAATCTGAAGAATATTAAGCAATATATAACCCGAGAAGGAGCGAAGATAAATCATTCCTCTCTAAGACCAGTCACAGCTACCGAAGTGGTGGCATTCACTTCTTTTAGCGTTCATAGCTGTCAATTAAGTTCCTTCCTTTCTAAATCGTACTGTACGTTCTGAAAATAACTCTGTTTAATGGATATCACTTCTCTGCTCTCTACAGCTTCCTATCGAAACTTTGGTCTTCAGTTCAAACCTAGAGTAGTACGCTTTGACTCGAAATACCAGCAGTTTCCACGAAAAGGAACAACCAATGAATATTAAATTTATGTAAAAACCAAAATATTGAGTGATAAATGATTGTTATTATTATTATTATTATTATTATTATTTTCATTACCCATTGCATTTTAATTGGATTTCTCAACAATAGAAATCCATGAGTACAATATTAAAACTTATTACATTTATAAATTACAAATTATTGGTTTGTGAAATACATTGGCTGAGTGGTTAAAAATTAGAATATATGAATAAATATTTTAAATTAGTTAAAGTGTAGAGGAATATTATTTAATACAGATTTTATTATAAACAAAGAAAATTATTTTATAGACAAATTAATTTAGAAGGTAATATTGAAAATTAATAAGAATTTACAGTTATTTGTTAAAAGATTAATTTTTTTTAGATGAATGAAAATGACGTCATAGTTCAAATTACATGATTATTCTGGCATAAAATTTAATCTTTAAATATTAATATATTTTAATACTCACTTAAGAATGTTATCTTTCTTAAATAGGTTTAAGTATACTCTCGTTAATATAATAAAATGATTTTCAAAAAAATAAAGACTCAGCTTTGAACCAATTATCCCCCCCCCCTTTAACTACCACAAAATATCACTGCCCAGAGAAAAAAAAATCCAAACGGTCCATTGACCAGAGAGTGAACTTTGAAAATAAGCTTGACAAAGACATTAAAATATGTGTTTTTTTAAATGTCAGAATAATAAGCACATGTTCACAAAGCATAACCACATTAAGAGTCAATTTCATTGCTGACTAACCATAAATTAGTTATGACAGGATTAAAAATATGCCTAAACATTTCTACTCGTCTCAATTTAATTTTTTTAAGGTATGATACAGAAAACCGCATGAAGATTCATACTCTATAGATTATATTAAATACCAATTTAATAAATAATTTTAAAATGTACTATTATTTTAAAGCGAACTATGGCGTAGTATTTATAGAATAACACAACATAAAATTACGGCTCTGAATTAAAATCAATGTGGCTGCCATTACATAATGGGTAGTAAATGAATCTGGAAGTACGTCCAAAAATAATAGCACCTATATGAGCTAGATTAGCAAGGACGTAAAAATATGAGAAACTAATTAATGATATATAGCATCATAGAGGTCAACCTCTGTTGTCTTGTGGTAAAGTGCTTGCTTCAGGACCAGATGTTCATGGGTTCAAACCCAGCTGCGGTCCACGGATTTTTATTGAGTGATAATAATCCGCAGCACAGCTTCCTTCGCAGTGGAAGTAAAGACGTCGGTTTAATGTCGATTGTGGAATGTAAAAGAACCTGGAAGGTATATGACAATACCTTTATCAACAAAATTTGTGAACCATTTCGCATTCACTCATAGAAATTAATATTAAATAGACGGCCATGCTATTATTGTGGCAAAATAAATTCGAGCTAAAATGAATGCCAAGTGCCATGATGACTTAATTTTTAGCAGATGAATGTGAAAGTACCTCCAAAATGGATATTGAAGAATGTCGTAGTACGTATGTGACTCTAGTTCAGCAATAAAACATTACGTTTTTGTGAAGGGTCAAGGCTTGCTGTAGAGGGAGAGGGAGGTATCGAAGTCCTCGCCTCACCCCCGGTTATGTCACTCTAACGTAATGGGGTGTGTTGGTGGCCACTCTGGGAACCTCTTCGCCGTGCCAAGTGTGTGTGTGTGTGTGTGTGTGTGTGTGTGTCGGCAAGGGGGTAGGAGAGGCGTTGGCCTCTTGAAAATGGAACGGGTGGAGGGAGGGAAATTGTATTACAATTTTGGCATTCCACGTTATTGTGGTTGCAATGCAAAGTTGTTTTATTTGCTTGCGGAAACAGACAAATAAACAGAACAATCTAAGAACAACGTTACAACATATAACCGAAACGGGTAGTAAGACATGGTGCAAAAAAAAAAAATCTTTATCATAGCAAATTTTTAGAAAAACTGATGGAACCCATTTCTGTATAGTTTACAATATTTTTGTGAAATATATTTTACACTAAATTTTAAGGATACTTAGAAATAAGAATATTATTATTATTATTATTATTATTATTATTAGCGCCGCGTCTTACTACCCGTTCGGGTTATACGCACTTACGCTAATGTGTAATGGTAGGGTGATTGTGAGATGAAATGAAGGACCTACAGTCTAACGTGGAATCCGAACCACGGTAGAGGCCTGGCATTCCCCACATTCACAAGATGTCTTGTCAGAGGTGAAGGAAAGGTTTGGAAATCAGATCAATCTGAGCAATCAAGAATAATTCAAAAGTTGATTTATATTGAATTTAAAAAAATTACTATGCATATAATCAACATGATATACTGATAGATCATATTAATAATAAAAAGATAATTTCCAAACATTTAACAACTTTGAATAAATACACTCAAATTTTAGTTAGAGCTATTTTATCAAAAATTAATTTTATATAAACAGTGTAGAAATATTCCCTGCGTGGATATTTACAACTAGACACCTTCCAATGCGTTAGACTCTACCAATAACACCCGCCCCAGTGGCCTAGTTTGTTAACGCACTAGTTACGTGTTGAGTTAGACTGCCGAGGACTGGGAGATCGAGGTTCAAACCTCATTCGAGTGAACTGGGGGTGATTTTCCTAAATGGTGTTTCACCCTCCCTCCACGAAAATGTGGGTTCACTTCCTCTATATTTAATCTTCCCAATTTCTAGCCCATGTTTGATCAATTACATAAGCATATAACCCGAACGGGTAGCAATACACGGTGCTAAATATTATGATTCTACCAATAACTCTCTGGCCTAATTCGGTAGCCGCATCGTCTAAGGCGTCACTTAGGTGTTAGACTAGACTGCCGTTTACAGGAAGATTGGGGTTCAAATCCTGTTTGGATGTGATGAGAGTGGATTTTATAAAATGGTCTGGTCTAGTGCGGATGGTTTTTCTAGAAGGTTTTCCACTCTCCTTCCATACAAATGCAGGTATATTACCTCGAAAATGTTTCTGTCCTCTACCCTAGACCTTTAGAGTAATTTGTCATATAAGCTTAGTACCTGAACAGTGAACAGATAGTAAGACGATCCGACATCTTAGCTCATTCAGTAGCCTGTCTGTCTACTGAACTAAGGGTCCTGGGCTCGTTTCCCATTATGGCCGAAAAAATTGTTCATTGGTGTAATTTAGGTTTACACTTTCAGATTGATTGGAAACTGGATGTTGTGCCGGTCCTAGTCTTAAGTTAGATTATAAGGAGTATGAAGTTACGACAGGACTTGCAAGACGATGGTGGAAAGATATTTAAAAAACTGACCCAGACCATATGCTGGAAATAATAATAGATGTGAAGTAAACGGTAGCAGGCCGTGGTGATAAAAAAAAATCATATTATCGTAAGATACCATAAAATTAATTTATTTTATAACCAAACACATGTATTCTTATTTATAATTAAAAAAATCTAAGTAGCAATTTTGAATTAAATGGCTTAGATTTAAAAAAACATATAGGTTATATAAAAATTCAACTATGAATAAACTGCCCTTAATCTAGTTTTTTTTAAAAGGAAAAATATTTTTTTAAAGTGTTTATGTACAACTTATAGCACCCATTTCTACTAAATAATTCAACACATTTGTAAGAAAATTCAAATCTCAAAACATCAATTGTTAGTAATAAAAATCCACCACCCCTTTTTTTCTCCATAATATAAGTTGACATTGTTATTTATTTTTCAACACACTACAGAAATCCATTTGAAACTTAATATTTATAGCAATTATTGACACAATTCATATTTAAAAATAGGTTTTTAGTAAAATATCCTTGGTTTGAGGACTAGAATCAAAATAACGAATTTCTCCAATGTTGCCATATTATCAAGTACAAAAGAAACTCATCAAACAATATATTTTCTAGACACCTGGACAGACAGAAAGACAGACAGATAGACATGATCATTGACCTTACATGTTTAGTCACTGTTTCGTTGACACATAAATCGTAAAGAATCATAAAAGTATCTAGTTCAGAAAGGCTTAAGATAACAATACTTGTGAAATAAAAAAGTACACAACAAAAATTTGAATGTTTACCACGTTTGCTAAAAATTCGTAGTAAAAACGTTTTGTTTAAATTTTTGCCCAAAATATAATTTGACACCACCTAAATACTTATTTAACAAATGATTCTAAATTAAATCGCTTTTAATTTTAAATTGTGTGAAATTTTATACACATCATCTTAAGGAGCATGGACCATTGTAAAAAATGGTAATTTGCTCAAATGGTTTAAATTTTGGAAATATGTTAGATGGATGTTTATACCTTACTAAATACAGTTTTCCAACCTGATAAAAGCCCATGCGAAGGAGCAGACCAATCAGTTAGTGATGGACACAATCGAGTAATTCTAAGAATCGAGTAATTGAGTAAAATTACTCGAGTAATTTTTAGCGAATCATCTACGCGAATCGTCCCGTGGCAATCGGTTGGACAACATTACTTGGAAGTTCTGCCATGGGATTCGATACTAATAACATGTCAATTATATCTTCCAGTAGTAGGTAATCGACACGGACAGTGACCTCCACCCTCTTATTTTAAGGTTTCACGTTGCATATACAGTCAATATGAAAGTATGCGTTTAAGAAGTATCTCGCAAAAAAAATGTTTGTGCTCTTTTTAAATAAAATAAACTTTTCTTTATACATTCATGTTAAAGAAATTGATAATAAGTGTACCTTTTTAAAAGTGAAAAAGTGAAAACAGTTTATATTTTGTAACTTAATCTAATTAGTTTCATTTTATAAATAATAATATTTTACTAAGGAGAAATTATAATCAAAATAATTAAGAAATACAATAAGTTTCGTTACATGCGATTGTGGAAATAAAACTGCCGAGGTGGCGTGTAAAAAAATCGGTAACTTTCATCGAGCACTTTTAAAAAGAATCAGAAATGTGATACGCTTAGTTAGCATACTTTTCGATTGTGTACTATACATCTGCGAGTATTTTGTATTAAAAATGCACGTGCAAAATTTAAACAATAAAGGGCCATTTTTGCGCAGTAGAAGAAGCTTTGGGTGAAAGATGAGCTCTAAGGTTATACCTTTTAAATGGAAATAGCATAGTAAACAGTCTATCCAATAAGGTCGATTATTCCTTATCTGGTAAGAAAAGAGAAAATAAAATAATAACAAGGTCCGAGTAAAGTTACTCGAGTAATCCCGGAAGAATCGAGTACTCCCGATTACACAACACAATCGAGTTACTCGATTATTTTTACTCGATTGTACCCATCACTACAATCTGTCGAGTAAAGGAAATTGAAGGGAGAGGTTTATGTCACTTTCTCTTCCATCATAGCTTCGCTAGCCCACGTATGTCTATTGGAAGACGAAGTGAAAGTAGAGGGAAAGGTTCTTTTACTTATCTTTCGTCTCCTTTCACGACAGTTTCCTCGGGTGAACCGAGTTGAGCATAATACATCATGGCTTACGCGATCAAATATTAGAACACCCCAAAACTTAACTTACCGTCTATCCGGAACTATTTTGACTATAACCGTAATATTTTCAGAATCATATACAAAAACCTTATAAGCCATTATGATATTATTAACATTCCATTATTCTAATGGGTTAATTTAAAAAAAAATGTTTTCTTTGAATAAAAACTATAATACAATTTTGATTGCAGAAATATTTTCACAAAAAAAAAATTTTTTTTCCTAATTGTCATAGATGGGTACTGTAAGAGTACGAAATAATCATCATGAACTAAATTTTATTTTGAAATAAGATTAATTCCTCTAACACTAGTGGTTTTCCCAGAATGATATGTTTAGCTACGAGTTATTTGTACGATTAGGTTTTCGATACTCCGATGGTTGTCAGAAAGACGGTGGTTGTCAGGAGGATTATCACTAAGCATTATTTTATTTATTATGATTTATTATTTACTAGCTTTGTAATTTATTGTTCATGAATATATTTGCGAACACATCTAAGTTCGATTATCTGTCTATTATTACAAAATTCTGAAACATAGTCTACAATGGTGAACATTGTTGTATTTTTATTTTTTTCAAAGACAGTTAGATAAAATTTCTCAAATAAATCCGTTCTTAATTAATATATGAAATACTTTAAATGAAGCGTAAAAGCCTATTTTGTCAACACCAAAGTATTTAAGCCCCTTTAAAACCCTCCAATCTGTTAATGTCAAATACTTTAAATCGCTTTTGATGGCGCGCTCTATGTGTTATTTTATCTTTCTTTTAAAATGGTGAATTTATATATAAAGTGTTAAATATTTAATCTTATTAATTTATGGGAGAATATACTGAGCAATTATCAATCACTAATTATTTATTGAAACACTAACACACTTTCTTATGTATCATACTCGATTAAAAAAGCTAACTATTTAGTAATAAATTATAAGTAATTTTCACTTACTGTATTTCACAGCTTTTAATAGCTTTTTTTTTGTAAATAGCTGATATATTATATTGTCACTGATATTATTGATTTTAGGATTATTTTTTAAGCTAAGCATATTCCTAATTATTAAAAAAAAATTAGATTAAAGGTGCTTTGTATACTAAATCGATATTTCTTGGATTACTATAAATTTTTAAAATAAAGCTAACATAATTACAATCTTTGATTCCAATCTTTAATATAAATTATTTTTTTCCCCTCTTTTTTCATGATTTCCAATATATTAATGTAAATTAATTTCATTATTGTCATAATTGTGCATGTTGTATGTGAACACTTTTCTTGGATGGGCTGGATGTGGTCACTGTCCCTATCACTTGCACAATTATTTGCTAATGGTACTCTCTCGGTAGGAAATAGGGTCAGTTTTAGGCCTAAAATGGAGCTATTTCGTGTATATAATGCATTATAATGTACTTGGACCCATTGCTGGCTGGGGACACCAAATTATTTTCCTCTTTTTGCCATAAATATTTTTTCAAAAATAAAAATATCTTGATCTTACCTCTTCAGATTGTGATTTACATATTATGTAGACTGTAAAGTTATCCTGTGAACACTAATTCTGATGTATCTAAGTCTAGAACTCGTAAGATAGCTGGACTACATCACTTCAGAGGGGGTTCTCAAAGTGCCCTGCCAACAAGTAACACATTTCAAAAACTTATACTTATTATTTTCTTAGTCACACACAATATCTGTACAAACTTAGACTGTTTCCAATCATATATATATATATATATTATATATATATTAATATATATATCATATATATTAATATATATATTATATATATATTAATATATATATCATATATATTAATACATAATATATAATTAATAAATATCATATATATAATTAATAAATATCATATATATAATAATATATATATGATATATATTATATTAATATATATCATATATATTAATATATATTATATATATTAATATATATATTAATAAGATGCATTGATAAAAATAAAAATTATCAGTGGAATAACAAAAGATTATATTTAACTCTGCTAACTATGCGTCACTTTGTATTGTAATGCTATCTTTTAAATCACCAACGCATTATAATATATATTATATGTTTCCAATTGTAGCACGAATTATTAAAACACAGTTACTTGACCTTGTCACCAGTGGGAGGAGCTTAAGTGTCCTTCCGCTAGAAAGATGCTAATAAGAAGCTCACAGGTCCATGAGGGTTTGTCTTTCATTTTTAATAATTTCATTCTGAATTTAATTTATGGTTCATAATTTTTATTGTTTGCCCTTACCAAGAATAAACTTGTATTTCCAATTAATATTATTTTTAGTCTAGCTCACGTCATTGAGCTATCTGTAAAATGTAGGTATTCACGACTTTGCAACGTTTCAAAACCATTTGTTGCACTACAAGAATATTTTAACGCTATGAATGAAAGTCTGCATTAGAATAATTATATACTATACTTGCAAGATTACTTGAAATCTAATAGCAAAGACAACATTTTTTAGAAAGAAAAGGGAAGGTGTTCATAAATCAACGGAGAATCAATTGTTTTTTATATTTGGTGTTTCTTAATATAACTTTTCCTTATATTATTGATAAGTTATTGTATTATGTATTACAGAGTTCAATATAAATACACCACACATGTTTTATTAAGTTATATTTCGTCTTCAGTTTATCATTTTGCTTATGTTTAGTCGTTTTCCTTCTGGTTTACGCATCTTTGATGTATGATGTATTTTGTATTTCTGCTTGGCATTCCTCTTGTATCCCTAGAATATGCAATATTGGAGAGGATACATTCAAAGTAAAGTTTATTTGATTTTGAAAGCATTTATTGAAGCCAAAATTCTATATTCCTCTTCACCATGGGCGCCTACAGAGATTTTTCCAAGGGGGTGGGGGAGATATATTCATACACGCACACGCACGCACGCGTGCACCTGGAAAAATTTCTAATGGTTAATGGCGTTATAATTGCACTGTAAATATACTAAAAATACAGCAGCAATTGATATCCTTCGTGTTCTCTGTTCTTAGACGAGAAGATTATAATAAAATGTCGACAATTATTGTTTAAAATGTAATGACAGGTTTTATTCGTAAATGCTTTTAGTGTATTTGGTGATAATATATAACGATGTTAAATGTTGAAGAAAAAAAATTATAAGAAAATTTAGAGGATTAAAAAAATATCAACAATATTTTCTGGTCAAATAAAACATGATTCCAGGGAGGGAGGTAAGAGTCAGTTACTGCGGGTGCCCATTCTCTCAACACTTATAAATTCTGTATCGTAATCGCAACGTAACATCAGAATTAATAAAGATCCACTTAAAATATTTAACTGTCTTTTAATTTGGTAAAAATAAGTATAAATTCTATCTAATGAAACGCTATACAGTCTACATTATCGTTTAAGTACACAACTATTTTCTTAATTTTGATTACATCTCGGATAGTGGTGATTGATGTGTCATCTCTTTTTAGTTGATTGAGTGAGAGCTAATATTTGACTTCGAGAGTATCATAACCAACTAAACTGTCTAAGCTCCAAGATAAAAATGATCAGGATCAACGAAAACACCACAAGAAGTAACAGATCGTTGAAACTTCTATTCGTAGCGTTTGATCGCAACCAACTCATACATTCTGCCATATTTGGTTGCATCCGTCTTAAGTCCTCTTGGATTGACGATGGCTACTATTGTGTTGTGACAAATAGTTTTATTTTTTATTATTTTATTTAGTACCGCGTCCTACTACCCGTTTGGGTTGTACGCCTAAGTAATAATTACGCTTGTGGATTAGGAATGGGGAAGGTTGAATTTAGATGACGTGAACCAGCATTTTCGTTGAGGGAGAGTGGACAACCATTTAGTAAAAACCTTTCCCATTTCACCCGACCGAGATTCGAACCTCATTCTCCCCACTCTCAATCGCTACTGAAGTGGGTAATTAAGTGTAGAATGTTTAATAATTAATATGTTATTTTGATAACTAAGTTAATTATTCAAAAGTGTTTTAAAAAGAACTTGAAAAATATTTCAATCTATCTTTACTACCAAATTGTTTATTCTGATTGACTTTGAGATTCAACAACTCTTTTTTAGTTTTGAAATCTATATTAGTTTACCGTAGGTACAAACTCAAAATAAAATGTCTCCTCGCTTCTAGTTGTGGCTTTTCCTCGGCTTATTCAAGATCAGAAATCTCATCACATATCCAAACGTGGGCGCATACGCAAGGGGTATTTGTAACTAAACTCTCACCCCTCTACAGTTTCTTGTGACTGGCGAATGAGATAAAACGGAGGAAGAAAATCACTCAAAGGTTGGAACAAAGATATTGAGGTGGAAGTTCCACCTAGTTGCTGTGACTGACACCAGGATCATTACACTTGGACCCGCCTCGGTGGCGTGGTTGGCTAACGCGCTAGTAGTGTTTAGCTTGGCTGCTGAGGACAGGTGATTGAGGTTCAAATCTCGGTCGGATGAACTGGGGGTGGTTTTTCCTAAATAGTTTTCCACTCTCCCTCCAAGAAAATGCGGGTTCACTTCTTCTAATTAAACCTTCCCTTTTCCTAATCTATTAGCGTAATTTAGTACTTAAAGCGTATAACACGAACGGGTTGTAAGACGTGGTGCTAAATAATAATAATAATAATAATAAAATTACACTCCGGCCATATTTGGCTACTCTGCAATACCTTCTGAGGGCCAGTCTGATTCGCGTCGAACAAGGGGTCAATCGAAACAACACCACTCACGTAGTTTAACTCTAAATATTAAAAATAAAACTGATTAATAAACTACAGACCTTTTTCATTTGTTTAGCGTATTAGACAAAACAATCAATCCAACCCCTAAAATGTATTCCCTCACTAAAACTATATGTATTATTTCATAAAATAATATTTTAGATTGTAATTAAAAATTAAAATTGTTGATTAATTGGTAATGTTAATTATGTCATCATCATCCACAATAGTTATCCTATTTTATACTAAGTTACAAAAGATTACACTGAATAATTTATGTTTGGGGTATCCTTGCATTAAACCTGGTTCAAATGCTTATAGTTTCCATAAAAATAAATTAAAATTATATTTTCAAGCTTTTAGTACATTTTATAATCAATATTATTAGTAAAAATTACAATTTAGAAATAAAAATGTTCATACTCCACTCCCCTTAGTCGTTAACATAACATATTAAAAAACGACACATGACAATATATTATTTTATAAACAATCTTGTATTATATTTTGAATATATTTACTTACGCTAACTTATAAATTTGTTTCAATGTTCAATAATAGTTTTTGCGATAAAATTAAATTAAAATGTAAATTTTTCTATCCCATTTTAGAATTTTTTTTAGGAATTGTGACCTAGGTGTGTTGTAAATTTGTTTGAAATTGTATTTATTAAATATGAAAAAGTTTGCATATGCCGTAGAACAAAATTAATCGCTCATTTACATATGTAAGATTTATAATATTAATATTTCTTCCATACGAACTTAAAATATATATAGTGTTCTAGAGTTTTAGATCTGATAATTTACTATAGATTATGTTGGTTTATTATTCTTTCTTTTAAACATTTATGAAATATGTATTCCATAATTAAATCTAAAATTTTGCATCAAATTAGTTAATCATTTTTCCTGTTTGCCTTTGTTTTGTGTGTTAGCGTTAAAAGTTGACATTTTTGTAAACACAATATTTTATTCCTCTATTTTAGAGAACGTTTGGTTATGAAATGGTAATTGTGTTGCCTTCTCAACCTGATGAATATTAATTCTTACTTTTTACTCGAGACACTTTTCGTTCAAATGAAGAATTATAGTAGATAACGCGCTATTTTCTTTTCCTCCGTTTCTTTACTCTTCTGGCGTGTTTCAACTTGTAGCTTGATTTATAACAAGCTAGGTCTCACCGCAACGCGGAGGAATAAGGTTGGCAACACTGCTAAAATAAAAACGTGGTAGAGAGGAGAGTTTATTCTTTCTCGATGTGTGTCAAGACTTGTCCGTTTTTGGTCATATTTTTTATTTATTTATGTAGTTAACGTACTCTTTTATAAACCCCCTGCTAACATAAGTAGAAGACTTACAACATAACTTAATTCTCTAAGATGCATATAAAGGGTGTTGGGGTTCCGGATCCCCCTTGGAATTTGATGGGCCCACTCATGGAGGGTGATCCAAATACACGTATACAAACTTTAATTGGCTAAAGGTATAGTCAAATTTTCAAATGAAGCTTTCAAAAAAATCTAGTTTTCTATGTCCTTGTTTAAGACACAAAAATATTATCTCGAACATTTCTTTAGCACCACGTATTACTACCTATTATAGCTATACGCTAATGGTTTTAGGGACTAAGAAGGTTATATTCGTAGGAAGTGAACCTGAATTTGCGTAGAGAGAGAGTGGAAATTCATTTTGGAAAAACCACCTTCAGTACACCCGACTGAGATTTGAAGCTTGATCTCCCCATAATCGGCAGTCTAGTTTGTGAGAGTAGTACCATGTGACCACCGAAGTGGGTGAATGTTATTATTATTAGCACCGCATCTTACTACCACGGTGGAGGCCTGGCATTCCCCACATTCACAAGATTTGATTAATACACGTATTGTCAGAGGTGAAGGAAGGGTTTGGCATTCAGATAAATCTCGGCCGGGACCGAGGATTGAACCCCGGACCCCAGTATATAAGTCCGACACCTTACCCCTAGACCACCAGATCACCAACTGGGTTAATGTTAATTAACTCTGTTAAAGGGGAAACCTCATTTCAAAATATACGATTTCTTTTCGACATAGATGGGGATGGAACCCAGCGCCATCTGTTAAATAGGCAAACGTGCTATCAATTAAGCTTACGTCTCACACTTTACACACATTCATTTACAATAATGAGATATGTATTAAGATGGGATATTATTTAGTGGAAGTGTAACTGCATTTGCGTGGAGAGAGACATCTACAAAATACACTCACGAATATACCCGGAATGAATTTGAATCCTGGCTTACTCATCACTGTCAAACCCGACAATATGAGACTTACGCCCTTATCCTCCTACCCAACAATTCAAGTGTAAGTGTGTGTGTGTGTGTGTGTGTGTGGTGGGGAGAAAGTGGGGGTGATATTTTTACCTCTTTGCGCGATTTCATTCTTAACCCAGATCCATAAATTATGTTATAGATCTATAATTATTCCTCAACGATTAAATTAATTTAGATTTAAGAGATTCTCTACTGAACACTAATACTGGAATAAAAACCCGTAACCGAAATATATTAAACAAAAAATATTGAATGTGTTACAACATTGTAAAATCCAAACTACATCACCTAATAATATGATTACATTTAGTTCTCAAAATCTATTTTTACATAGGCTTGAGTTAAATTTTAAGAATTGAGTAATAATTCTGAATTTTGACCTTAAGCTTTCTTTAAACAACAAACCAACATAATATGAGACTGACTACCTAATCTTCTTGTCCAATAATTTGGGTATTCAGACTACCATCACTGTATAAAAATAAACCCCTGTTTTTTACGATCATGCTGGGGGACTCTAACCAGTTATGCTCAACTCAGAAGAAAAACAAGCAAGAAACAGTTTGATATAAGATGTAGGATTTCCATATTTTATTTTTATAGTAACTGCCTTAAGTCTCACCTTTTTATGACTGCCTTAGATTGAGTCAGATAAATAGATTATGGTCAGTATTTTTCCACTGAAAATTAACGCCTGTTTCAGTGGTTCTGCAGTCTAGGGCGTATGATAATCAATGGACTGGTATGCCAGGCTTGATAGGCTTAGGCAAGAACATCTGACGGATGCACTGAAGCTGATTTATCACTGGGGGATTAAAATCTATTCTCGACTTTAATACAGGTCTACTATACCTAAACTCCTCTTCACAATATTTTTTTTTCCTCCCGTGTCCGCAGCCATTTTAGTTACGAGAATACTTATGGGTTTACTTGGAGTGGCTATTTTTTAATGGTTCTCCCAATTCTTGCAAGTAAATTAGGGTAGATTACCTCTAAGCTATTCTTTCACGTGTGTATATATAGATATGTCGACCTCTGTGGTCTTAGGGTAAAGTATTCGCCTCAGGACCCGATGCTCATGGGTTCAAACCCAGCCAAGGTTGACAGATGTTTCTTGAGCGATAAAAGTTCATTACACACCTCTTCGATGGGGAAGTAAAACCGTCGGTTCCATGTTGATTGTTGCTTCTAAAAGAATTTAGGAAAAATTTGAAAATGCTTTTCCAGAAAAATGTATAGAATCTTTTGTATTCGTTCATAATAAAATTCAGTGTGGTGGATAAAGATAAACTATTACACTTCTGTGGTACATAGGATCTCTACCAGATAGAGAAAGCAGGAATATTCAGCCAAAAGGTTGAGTGAGTGCCCAGCTCCGGATGGAAGGTAATAACATCAAATCAATCTTCGGGTTGTTTATTTAAAAGAAGAATACATAATATATGTTTATTCAATCTATAGACAATCTGCCTTCTTTTATATCATGTGCGTATGTCTACATACATATGGAGACATAAAAAGAGAGAAAGAGGGAGGGGGGGTGGAGAGAGAGAAGGTAGAACTCAGAGGAAATTTACCAGCATTTAAGGGGAGGTAGAACTGGTAACTCTTTAGAAATAACCACCCTCATTATATCTGCAAGTTAATCAAACATTGACCTTACTATCCCCGGAAACCCAGACTGAATGATCCTGACGTTTAGACAGTATGCACACCAATACGGGTAAGACATTATATAACCTAAAATGTATGAACTAAAAGATATCAACAATAAGTACTAATAAATAAATTTAAACATGCCTTTAGAGCCGTTCTGAAACCTCCTCGAACAAGTTATTCGTACACTTCATAGATATTAAGAGCAGAACTTCTTATATTCCTTATTAACACAGTTAGCGGCGGCCTTGTTTCTGACAGAATTAAAACGTTTACTCTCCCCTCCGGTTGGTTAAGCGATGGTTGGAATTATTGGGTTTGGGAGGAGGGTCACGGGGGAATTCATGCTGCTGAGCAAAAAGCAAAAGGTAATCAAACACTTTAGTTCAATAAATCAAGTGGTTCAATATTCAGTGTGAAACAACGGCGCACGCGGTGGCCTCATTCAAATTGAGAAACATTGCCAGGTGGTTTTGGTAGGCGGGGGGCTGTTTAGGTGACATTGAGCGATGCACGTCTGGACGGGGGTTGTTGGTTTCGAGAAGGAGATGGATGATATCTTGTGTCTTTCTCTATTTCTTTACTTCTCTCTCCGTCTCACTCTCATTTCCTATAGTTTTTGTGCCTCTATCTCTATATCTCTTCTCTCCGGATCCAGTTATATATATATATTTTTTTTTGCTTCTCCATTCATCGCGAATCTATCTGTTTTTCCTTTCCTTTATCTGAATCTGACTTTCTCATTTCTCTTCTTTGTATCTTTCTGTTTCTCTAACACATTCACATTTGTCTTTCAACTCCCCAAACTTCTGTTTTTTCTTTTCTTTTGCTATTCATATGCACATGTTCTACATCCCAACCTCTCCCATTATTTTTTTTGTATGTTTTTTTTTCCCCTCGTTGTACATCTCTTTGTTTCTCTATCTTTCTTTGACTGCCTCATCTCCTTCACATCTTAAGCGCACCCAAGGGATCACTTCTTCTAGATCTCTCTTCCAAGGTTCATGTATCGTCTTGTTCTTGTTCCTCGTTTTCTTTCTCACTTCACCCCTCCCATGTTTCGATCTCAACCGGCTCTAATTGGGAGCCTTGTTAAGGTTTATACCCGTATAGACACGCGAAGAAAGGGTTGCAAACTTGTACCATACTCGTCTACCACCGACATCTCAAAGAGAAAGGTTTTTGTGGTTTTTCACAAACCTAGCCGTGCTCGTATCAACTATTCAGGAACTTATTTCCGATCACACTATTTATTATATTTACTACTAGCTGGATACCCGTTCTTCCCACGGGATATTGTGTTATTATTTATTTTCGGATGAAAATGAGGAGTTTTTGTTTGAAGCTTAATGTCATGGTTCTTAGCGCTACCCGAGAAACACTACGAGGAGGAGACCATGTATCGTTTCTCATGGAGAGTTTTATTTTCGGCAGGCCTTCTTGCCTACTGCCTGGGGCGATATTAGCTGAGCGCAGCTGGACAAGTCATCCCCCCTCCCACTACTCCCCACCACCACACACTGCCCCTGACCATGCCCTCTTACTCACACAGACACTACAGAAAAAACAAAATTCAACAAGATATAAACTACAGATTTCCACCGTCTATTGTAGCTACAACCCGCCTCGGTGGATTAGTTGGCTAACGCGCTTGTCGTGTTGAGCTCGACTGCTGAGGACGGGGAGATCGAGGTTCGAATCTCGGACGGGTAAACTGGGGGTGGTTTTTCCTAAATGGTTTTCCACTTTCTCTCCACGCAAATGCGGGTTCACTTCCTCTAATTCAACCTTACCAATTCCTAATCCATTAGGGTAATTAGTACTTAAAGTGTATAGCCCGAACGGGTAATAAGACGCGGTGCTAAATATTATTATTATTCTTGTAGTTGCATATTAAAACGTAATAACATATTTTAATTAATTGTCCGTATTCATTTTTTTCCGCCCCTTAGAAGCATCTACGGGGTTAAAATATTTGATATATTTTTTAGAAGACATTATTAGAATAAACTTATCGGATTGTTAACTTCTAAAGGCATAAAAAGAGTTTTTAAATCAATATTGTTGATTAGGTTAGTTAACCCAATTTTAACCCTTTAATAAAAAACCATCGGAATGAAACATCTTTACTTTTTCTATTTAGCTTATAAGGAACACTTTTTTCCAAATTTCATCTTTCTAACTTCATGTGAAGTGTGAGAATTAGTGATGAGTGTGTCATACATATTCTCGCTCTAATATGTATTAAAACTTTTATTGTGACATTTTTCGTATAATATGGCCGCACTCAACATTCTATTTAAAGATTCAAACATCAAATGTTATCCAATTTCCATGGATGTTGAACATTAGGTGTCAGTTTTTAAATTGTTTTTAGCATCGCGTCTTATCAACTGTTCAGGTTATACGAATATGTACTAGGTATGCCAATAATTTAGGGTTGAAGAAGGTTTAATTTAGAGTGAGTGTAAGCGTATTTACGTGAAGGGAGAGTGAAAAAAAATCTAATAAATTTACTCTCAGTACATACAACCGGGATTAGAACCCTAATCTCCCTGTCAATGGCAGTCTATTTTGTGGTTACAGTGAGGTCTTAGAAGCAGGTTGTTGTTTAATTTAAATCAAGATGTATATGGTTCACCTTTCATACCACCATGACAAATTTCAAACAACAATTCTTTCAAATCTTTATCTCTTTTTGTTGCAAAATACTACTTAATTAAGTAATGAAATATTACATTTAGTTATTAACATATATATCTATATACACAGACATAGGTTTCCATAGCGATGCAAGAAAAGCTAGAAATTCTTTAGGAAGATCGGGTTTCTGTTGAATAGCAAATATTTATTCCGACACCCTGAACTCATAATTTTTTTTTTAAAAGTATGTTTTCTCTAATTGGTTAGGCCGCTTTCTAGTAATTTCAATTATCAAAAATGGGCTTACAGAATTATTAAATATATATAAGATTTGGTGGCTCAAAGTTATACAATTATACTTTATTATTAGTATTACTTCACCCTCATCGCTGGGGATATGTAATAAACATAAAAGTTTATATATCCTGGTTTAATGGTGATATAAAGTTCCGGGTTGACTCCAGATCATTTTATTGAAGATTTTTTTTCAAATGTAATTTTCTACTCTATGAAAATTTGGGTTTAATTATTCATATTCTGCATTCTTCAATCCTACTCTACTAGCGTGATTAAAATAAGTATTTCTTGAACGGGTATTACGAGGCGGGGGAGAGTAAAATTAGCATTTTACAAGTATATATCTAAAATAAAAGCTTCAGATAACATTAGTTGGTGTACAAATATATTTCAGTTTTATTTACCGTGTTCCAACAATAACTCTCATTATCTTGAGTAAAAGAGATTACATAAATTATGTATTATCGTTTTTGTTAAAGAAATTTCAAGGTAATATCTTATTGATACTTTTAGAAGTATTATTTTAGTTTTTAATTTGGTCTATTGGGTGAGATGTAAAACAGTATTTATAGCGGTATTAACTTATATGTTAAATCTTTCTAACTAGGGTGAAATATTGCTTAATTCATCTTTCTATCGTACAAAGTTCGGTGAACGCATGATCTAACGCGCTACTCTTGTAGTATGCCAGACTGACGATGCCGGGGGATAGAGGTTTGAATTTCATTTGGGTGTACTAAGAGTAGTTTTTCCTGAATGGTTTTTCACTTTGTTTCCACGCAAATGTCTATACTCTTCCTATAAATATAAACTTTCTCATCCCTAAGAAAATTAGAGTAATTAGTACATAAGCGTACAGCATGAACAGGTAGTAATATACGTTGTTAAGAAAAAATATTCAGTTCACATAGATTGTAGTAAAGCCCAGAAATATTTTAGAGGTTTTGTGATTTTTAGTCAAATCCAAATCTCAATTTTATAAGAGACCTTTACCAATTTTTTTGGGATAAATAAAACACTGGCAAAGTAACATTTCCCGGTTATTAAAGTATATACACATATGACCTGGATAAATTTATAACAACGTGCCTATACATACTACTCTAGTTTGTATGCGAACATGAATGTACGGAATTTTTTTCATTGAAGAATTAAGAGTAGTGGGGCATGATATTGCCAGGTTAATCAAAGTGTGTGTAAACTGCACCTATGATAATTTTCACGCCCTTTTAGTCCCAATTTGAATAATCACGTGTAGTATCTGCTCTACAAACCTCGTATAGAGAATATATTTCCTTTGATGCATGCCCACTGTTGATTAGGGTTTAAAACATATTACAGGTACAGCTTGAACTGAATCTGTTTACTTTGAAAACACTCCACATCACGCCACTGTAAATTAAGTATGGATGGTTCCCTAAGAAGACAGGGTGGATATTAATTATAAATGGTCTTAAACATGTGTTGTTTTGAATAGTGGTGCGTCAAACTAAACTTACGTACTCGTTTACTTCCGTAAATTATATTTATTTCTGTTGAAGAGTTTGTGTTAACCAGGTCTACTCGTTTTTATCTTACCCTAAATACAGTAGATAACAATAAGGGAATCTTCTAACATTATTAAACTAAAATTGAGGGAAGCTCGCTTGTGATATCTCTAACCATGTGACATGAAATATATGCCATGAACTAAATATTAACTTGAATGTCTATGTTGTTTTACATATATTAATAAACTATATAAATTAATAAGATAGTTACAAATATATTTTGTATAGTAATTAAACAAACTAAATTTATAAAAAAATATGTTAGTGTTTTGTGATTTATATTTAATCATAGCATAAAATTTACAATTTAATAAAATATTAATTTACTCTTTAGTTTTGTTTTTTTCAATAATTTTGAACTTCTGTTAACTCCTAAGTTACTGAACTTAGAAATATAAATCTTTCACAAAACAATTTACAAATTAAATATAGAGTAATGATTTGCTCCCACATTCTTTATTTCTTTTTATCTATCAAAAATTGCTAGTAAATTATCAGGTTATACACGTGTGTGATAATTACTCTAGTGAGGTAGGGATGAGGACGTAAGTGTGTCAGAGGTAATATACTTGCCTTTGCATGGAAGGAGAGTGGGAAGAAATTAAAAAAAGTTTTCCTTAGTAGACCATAACAGGGTTTGAGCCCCAATCTTCCCAACATCGGCAGGCCATTTCCAACACGAGATTGACAACTTAGAGCAGGGGTCGGAAACAGGTCGGCCGCGATCTAGCTGTCGATCTTGCAGCAAATTTCAGTCGATCACGTAAGGAAGCTACATAGGTATGAAAAGGCAAACCTACCTTGCTTTATTACATTATGGTCCAACTTATAAGATAAGGCCATAGTGTAATTCATCAAGGTAAGCCAATTGCCTTTCAGGGTAAACGGAATGCACATTTTATTTATTTTATGTATTTTATATAAACGAAGGGACATAATTATCGAAGGATATGTTGAATTTAAGGAATACATACAAAATTTATAGAAAAAAAGAATTAAAATTAGAGTGAAGAAATGAAGGGTGATCGCGGGACTTTTGATAATTGTAAAGTTGACCAGGGCGTAAAAAACGGGGTTGCCGAACCTTGCCTTAGAGGCTTAGACCATTTGGCCACTGAAGTTAATAGTGGATTTTTTATTTTATTTTATAATATAACATACAGTACCAGAGCTTCCTAACAAGAATTCTCAGGCCAGGGTGCTGTTTCTAGTGAAAGTATTTGCTCTTCAGCAGGTGTTTTTTGGTGACGATTCAATTATTTGACTATCCATTTCGTTGGCCACATGGTCCAGCGCGCTAATCTAGCAGTAGCCTATACTACCGATTATGGGAAGATCAAGGCTCGAATCTCAGTTGGGTTTATTGAGGGTGGTGTTTTAAAATGGTTTTCCACCCTCTCTTAACTCAAAATCGGGTAAACTTCATTCAAATGAAACCTTTATAATCCCTTAGCGTAGTTAGTACATGAGCTTATAGCCTGAACGATTAGTAAGACGTGGTGCTAAACGAAATATTATTTAATTCTATTCAGAGTGTGTAAAATGACAATACGCCATATCTCCCTGTGACGTCACCCTTCTCACGAAAGATACTAAGCCTTATGACTCTCCTGCTCCCTGGGTCATAAAGTTAGTCCTGTATAATTTCATCATGTAAAGAACAATCAAACCTTCCGGAAGGGTAATAATCCTGTCCTTGTGAAGATCACCACCAAGCACTATTTCATGTCGGCTCAGGTGGTTAGGAAGGGGTTTCGGTAATCCCTTTGTAAACCGGTGCGCTGATAGATGTACCCCATTGTCAACTGCATGGATTGGATCCATACTCTGACGTCATCGCCCGCTTGCTTGCCCTACACTCGCCAGCCTTGGCCACACATTTTTTCCGAAGTTGGCGACACTGCGTCACGTATTAAACATGTGGATTATAATATATTATAAAATAAATAAATATTTACCTTGTTTCCATTAAGTTTATACTTTGACCAATTCTGTATTTACCCACTCCTGTGGCCAGCAGGTCAAAGGCATAACTCTTTTTTTAGATTGTCCTGATGATGACGGGAAGACCAGGGTTCAGATCCCAATAAAGTCTACTGAGGGTGGTTTTTCCTAAGTGGTTTTACATTTTACTTCCATGAAAATGAGAAAAGATTACCTCTAAAAGGTTTTCTTCCTCATCCATACTTCATTAGAATAATTATCATATATTATGTATATAACCTGAACAGGTAATAAGAAGTTGTAATAAAATAAAATAGGCTACATAAAATAAGATTTATATTTACAAATTATTTTCAATGGAAAATAGTAGAGGCAATGAAAATATATGATGGATACAACACAGTAATAATTAAAAATTGTGGCAGATTTCATACTACGCCAAATGGTTAAACTTTCATAAATCGATGTATATTAAATATTTAGTAATTTGATTGAATTCATCCAGCTATACATCCATCCAATTAATTTCTTTGATGTGTTTCCTATACAAGTTTTATAGTTACTTTGAAAAATGACTATGTTTCATATTTTTGTTTTAATAGACACTTGTTGGTAAATATTTATTCTTTATTGCTAAGAAGAAAAGTACTTTCGCTATAGTTTTTTAATATTCCAAATCAGTAGAGTCTAGACACTACTATTTTGAGGTGGGAGTCACAATTGTGTTTGATCACAATGGTCTACCACACTCCTAATTATATATTATGATCTATAAAGTCTATAATTTTCTAATTTTATATTTCTTTTTACATATACAAATATAAAGCTCGTTTCTAACTCTTTATCAACAAAATATGTTGAGAGTTTTTGAGAACAAATCATCGAGAGAGTTATTTGAATCTATTGAAATGAGCAAACAGGAGAATGGAGAAAGTTATTTAAAGAACTTTTAAGATTTTATACATACATGTAAAATTGAGGATGATAAAACTGTTCATGCTGAGGTAGGGAGGGACATATGGGTGATGACAGGCGTGAGCACAACAATTTATTTGAGAAATCCCTAAGAAAAGAGAACGCTTTATAGGCCGAGACGTATAAGGGAGGATAACGTACCAATGGATTTGAAAGAGGTTGGCTGTGAGGCCAGGGATTATCTGGAGTTGTCTGAAGATAGGGTTGAATGGCAAGTCTACGTTCTAACGACCAAGGAACAGTCAAGTTCCTTAAGGGTTGAGAGTTAGTAGCGAAATTATATTTGAAAAATTAATATTAGAGTGAATTAAAACAAGGTTATTATTATTAGCACCGCGTCTTACTAACCGTTTGGGACTTACGCTAATGTATAATGGTAGGGTGATTGTGAAATGAAATGGAGGAACTACAGTTTAACGTGGAATCCGAACCGTGGCGAAGGCCTGGGATTCCTCGTGTTTACAAGTTGTGATTAATACACGTCTTGTCAGAGGTGAAGGCATTCAGATAAATCATGCCAGGATCGAATATTGAACCCCGGACCCTAAGCATAGAAGTCTGACACCTTATCCCTAGTCCGCCAGTTAACAAATTAAAATAAGACTTTGGTCTAGATTATACGGTAAGGAATTAAATGAAGCAAACCTCACAGGTAGACGTGTAGATTAAAACATTAGTCTCATCTGAGATAATTTGCTAGTACCAGATAATTTAAAGTTTGAATCCCGATTGGGGGTATTGAGGTGTTTTTTTCTTTAGAAGGTTTCCAAAACTCCTTCTTCGATAATACGGGTACATTTATTATAAAATAAACCATATACATCCATGCTTAATTTAATAAATATGCATATACACAAAATGGCAGGGAAAAATAAATATCTAACATAATTCCTGTGATTTGAAAAATTGTTAATATTCTTATATAAAACATTTATTTAAAGATTTTTAATCATATCTATCAAACTATATAATTCTTAATATATTATCATATTTGGAGTAAAATAATACTTTGTTGAATTCTCAGAATTAAATTTTATTTAAATATCATATTTTATTTACATATTGTAACGTATTTATTAAAATTATTTTAAATCTAATCTTAAGCGAGTCTCGGAGGTTTCATATTGTATTGTCCAAATTTTGAGTAAATGCTTAATTATGAGCGTATATCCATTAATCTAAAATTGATTTTAAATTTATAAGTTTCAATAGGAGAATATTAAAATATTTTTCAGGATTCAAGGATCTATATCAGTTGATGATATTTACATAGATACATTTTTAATGATGCGTGTATTACTGTCTAAAGGATTGTTAGTACGCCTAAATGAGCTAGAAAGTTGAAATTTGGGGAAAGTGTAGAGGAAACACACAAAAGTGTGTTTAAAATTATACATATGAAAATGTTTAGGAAATAAAAATTGCAAAAATAATAACCCTGTTATTAAATCATTTTAATTCGTTGACATGTTACATAAATTTCAAAAGCAGGAAGAAACACAAATAGAAATTCCAATTTCAAATTCAAAGACAAAATGCAGATTATAATTCAGTGACCTGTTTCCATAGTTTTCTTTATTTTTTATTATTTATATTAGTAAGAAAAGTATTTTTTTTTTTGTAAGATACACATTTTACAGGTAACGTAATTTGAGTTTAAATCTTCATACACATTGTATGTATTCAGTCAAATCAATAGATATTCTTACTAATGAACATATTGAAAATGACAGAAATAAGCTGTAGTGGTGAATACATCATATCCTCTCATGCAGATTTTTGTTTCATTTGTGCTTCTGGTTCTTTGGCCGAGCCTAAGAAGCTGTTAGAAAATGTATTTGAGACAGAGGACTTTGCAAGGAAATGCCCTGAAGTTTTGATTGTGAACATTTTGCTCTCTGAGATGTAAATAATTTGTTGCATAATAGGCTATAACAAATAATCATTTCCCATTTGGAAGAAAGGTTATACTGTTTAGGAATGACTTCCGTTAATGTTTACCAATTCTTCCTCGTGCTCATAAGAAAGCAATCTTCCAGACTAATTTTTAAATACTCCTACCTGTGGAAGGAGTTTAAATTTTCAAGTTAAGTAAAAATGACCTGGAAATCGACAGTAACTTCCATTTTTGGTTAATGCAATTGAATGATGAATAAATGAAAATATACATTTTCAAAGAAAATATAGAATGGCTAGAGTAAATATTGAAAAGTCTTGGTATTTTACGAAACATTTGGAAATAAACCGAGCCCAATAATTGATATTTTGAATTATAATTTTGTTCCACGAAATGATGAGGATTCAAATAAATGAGGAGGTATTAATTATTTAGAACGTGAAGTCTATTGTTACATTAGTATATTTTCAGTCAAGTGTAAGGATGAATGTGAAAAAGACAACTATTTAGTAGAATTTCTAAACAGTCTTACGACCTCAGGAATCCACCAAAACACTAAAATTAAAATTGATAATATAATATTGAAGGTTTTGTGTTGTTAGATTGTTTAGTATTATAATCAACGGGTGATAGAAATCCTAAGAAACATGTATATTTTAAATCTCACTACCATTGTAAAAACTTAGTTTTTAATACTAATGAAATGTTGAATAAATTTTACATAAAATGTTGAGATTAGATATTAAATTATATATATATATATTTAAATTTTTAAACAGAATTAAACAGTTTAACCATATGCCAGTATGTAGGTATGATTTTTAAACATACTTTTATGTTGAAATTAATATTTGGAAATGATAGTTATCCATAGTATATGTTAATTTTAGATTGCCATATCTTCTTCTCCATAAATCATAAAACAGAACCTATAGTTTTAAAATTTAATATATTTTTCTAAAAATAATCATTCGATGGAGGCAAATGGGAATATTAAGGAATTAATTATTGAATTGTTGACAGAGTTTCCACCACTAAATTTTAATTAGAGGCCTACTCTAATTTGAAAATATTAAAAAAAAAATTACACTTGAATTTCTACAAGCTGCTCTATTATAAGTTTATACTATTCATTTTAAAAGTATGCTTTATATTATCATGGGTTAAAACAACACATCGTGTAAAATAAACTACGTTTTATATGGAAATTTATCTACAGTTGTTAGATAAATATTACAAAAAATATTTCCTATGTCTTAAAAGAAATTTAAACAGGCTTTCTTAGAGTTTAAACTAAATGCACTCCATATAATAATTAATTATTTTATTTTACTCGTAGTTTAATTCATGTGATTTAATATAACTGTTTTTCAGATATAATTGAATACAAAGTAATTTGATTAAATTTTTATCTGAAATAATATTTTATTCAAACAAAAAATATATACTACCATTGGAAGCTATTTGAATGTTTGAATATCCTACATAATTTTTTGTTGGTATTTTTATAGATTTAAAATGTCAAGTTCTCATTTACTGAGTAATAAAAAAATAAAGTGATCTTTCTCCATCTGTCATTGATAAAAAAAATTGTGACAAGAATTTCCAAAAAGTCAATGTAAAAGGGTAAGAAATGGAGACAAGTAGGGAATACAAAAAAATAACGAGCAGCCACCATCACCACCTCGACAAAGTTTCTTTTAGAATTTGTTTTGATTGAGTTTTCTGCGGACGTGACGTCTATAACAAAGTTTTCTTCTTTCTATTTTTTTTTTGCTACTTCATCACCTCTGATCCACCCTTATCCATCCTATTTTCCGATTCTTAAGACTAACATACTTTACCTTGATTGGTTCTTGTTTATCCAAAACTGTTTTTTTTTTTTTAAAATTAAGCGAACTGTACTGATTATTAAATATCTACTTTCAAAGGGTGTAGAATTTTTTAACTCTGAAACGCACAAAATATTTTGCTTTAATAAATGAACTGTATTCAGAAAGATAGTTACAATATTATTTTCACGAAATACATAAAAATAGTTTCTAAATAAATATAATATAATATAGCTTCAGTGGCCACATGGATTAAAGAATCATTCTCAAAATAAACTGAACTACCATTGATGAAGTGATCGTGATTGTAGCCCTTGTCGTGACTGGTCGTAAAAGTGGCTTTCCCTTTAAAAATTATTCCACCATTCCTTAAAGAAAATTCAGATACATTCCTTCTAAAATAATTATTGGTAATATCTATCATTTTAAGGTGCATAGACAGTACAAATGGGTACTAAGAACTGGTTTTATAAAAAGGAAAGGTAATTGTGTTTGATTAGTTTTATTATAAATTTGGGTTACTGTACAATTTCATACCATAGAAATACTTACAATTTATTTGGGTCCATATTTTTAACCGAATGGCGCTAAGTTGGTGAAACAGGGAATGCAAGAATTAGTTGTTCATTTTGCAGATTTTATATTAAAACATTTTTTGGGCAAAATAAGTCTAAAATGTTTCTATACAAATATATAGAGTTTAATTTTCTTCATATGAAGATATAACAGCAGTTTTTGAATATCTGTAAAGTAGTATCCTAAGATGTCATGGAAACTTTTTCTCTTCACTTAAAAGGTTTGTCATTTAATGCCTCTATGCTCATGACAGATATTCAACAACTGTTGATATCACCAAGTGAAGAAAATTAAACTCTATATTTGTATAAAAGTAGTATTTTATTTATTTTGACCAATAAAATATTTCTGTAAGAGCTGCAATAACACCTCGTATTGTGTTTCCTGTAGCATCTACCTTAAGCATGTGACCGACATAATGTGATTGTTTACTTGCGTGATACGATTCTAGGCACTATGTATTATCTTATTTTAAGTTTAAAATGCGGGTACATAGGCATATAAATGAATGGGTAGTAAGATGCAGTGCTAAAAAAAAAGTGGGTGTTTTATATTTGAAGTATAGGAGAAAAAGTGGTTAAAATAAGTCTCTGTCACATATAAATTAATTAAAAAAGTATTTACTGAATTTTCTTACGGAATTTGAGGTATAAAACATGGTGTTCTGTAAAATGTGTGTAATATGACCTTGACCAGTTTTATCTTGTATTATTAGTACGTAAAACGATTGGTTTGCTGCACTGATTAAGAAGGAACCATATTTGTAATACTGATCTCTTAGTAACTAGTATTTAGGTTAAGTAAGTCAGTCATATGCTGTGTTGTTTTTATATTTTATTACTTTAATCACCATGGCTATAAATATATCAACTTATTGGGTGGGAATAATTAATATTGCTTGGAAGAAATTCATTCATATGAGAATTAAAGTAGATGGGAAAAACCAAAGTGAAGAACTAAACGTAGAAGCCTAGACCTAGGTAAACTGATGGGAATTGAACACCTATATTCCATATACCATCAGTCCAATCTTTTTAGAGACTAGTAATTTATGCAGTATGAACACTATTATGAATATTATGCCATTAGGTAGTTTAAAATATTATATGTATACATCAGCTATGAGATTACTAAGGGGATCACAAATATCATACATTTATTCCCTAAATGGCTATATATATTTACATATGTACTCATAAATAAAGGCTAAGTTTCCATTAAATAAATAAATTTATCTTTTAGAATCAAGCCATTTGATTCAATGGTTTAATAAATAGTTAGAAAACTACCTCTAAAATGAAAACTTTTCCCCCTATCTCTGTTAATATAAAGAGTTATCTAAATGTATGCACAAACAAATGTTAGTTGTGCTATAGAATTATATGTTAATTTATATTTAAGTATATCTAAATGTATAAAATTTAATTTATCCAAACCAGGATTGATGTAAGTATTTAATATTGTGTCACTAAACACTTAAATAATTTCAATACTCTTTATTAATTTGTATTGTTTTGTTAAAAATGAAAAAAAAATATAAATATTACGTGCGAAATATATTAAATAATAAATAGTACGAGCAAACAATGCTACACATTTTTTTAAACAAATATACTAAGTGTAATTTGTTAAATTATAATAAATACATTATATAAACTGTTCATCATTAGTTTTGCTGCAGGAAATACAATGAATTATATTTGATCAAAAGACTCAATTTTAGACATTTAATTTGTTTTGATTTCTACAATAAAATTGAGTCAAACAGGGATTTTATATATATATATATATTACACATTGATTAAATTATCTCCTCTCATATACCTCATTGGATATGTATATAGTAGTTAATTAAATTTTAGGTTTTACAGATTATTAATATTACACCTTTTGATTTAAATTATATTCCCCTGTTATTGAAAAGTTTAACTTAACAGTAAACAGCAAACATTACTAGAATTTTGGCTTAAAAATTCAAATTTCAAAGACCATAGAACGCACACTTGTTTAACCCAATATAATAATTTAAGATTAAAACAAATCTATTCATACTTCGCTAACCTGAAATACAAATATTTACATTAATATTTTTAATTGAATTTAAGACGCATATTATTTTAAAACTAACATTAAAATAATTTATTTGAGTATTACTATAGCAATGTGGCTTAACATAATTTTTACATTACTTTTATTTAAAAACTTTATGAAAAGTGTGATTATATTAATAATTATTATGTGTTTAGAGATAGTATTTTAAAAATAGTCAAACATATAAACACATATACACTTTAATTCCATTACCCACACTTTTATAAATAAAATATTATTTTTAAGGCTGCTCTCATTTAACAAATTTAAATAATGGCATGAGAAATTTCAAATATAGTACACTTAGAATAAATACTTAATGTGGATTACTTCACTTTATATCGTATGAAACTATATTAATAATTTGTTTATTAAAATATATCTCAATTTTAATTTGACTATATGAGTCAAGAGAAAAATAGAAGTTTAATATTTAGATGCAGGAAAGACAGGTTTTTTCTATGCCAAATCAAGTAAAAGTTATTCAAACTATTGTTTTAGTGAAGTTTATTCACCTAAAATGTTTCTGGCCGACGCAATTTACATTGTTTTCACATTATCAACCCTTATTGTTAAATTTTGGTACACCTAATTAATATAAATTAATCTTTCATCATAATTTGACCAAATTCTAAAAAATTTAGCCAATTTGTTCTTTGAAAACTTAAGTTTAAAGTGCTTTATCTGATTGAGGTTTATTCATAATTCAACATATAAAAAATTTAGTCCATATTGAACCAAATATTTTGAAAATATTTTTTTTCTACAATTTTATTTATCAATGTTAAATTATTTATATAGAATTTTAAAACATGGTTTAAAGATTAAAGTTTATGTATATATATGATACAGTAAAATTAATTTCACTTTCAAGGACGTTTAATTTAAAATGTCGCAGTTCTGAATTTAAAGCATGTCACCTAAACAACAGTCTAGTGATCCTCAACATAATAAATTCAATTTCTTATGTTATTAATTTAAACAAAAGATAAATGAGGATTGTTTTAGTGGTTTTAAATCTTAATAACTGATATTTTTAGACGATATATTATGTTATAAGAACATGAACAGTTCCTACAAATAGATAGTTCTCTTTAGATAAAGTATCTTATTCAGAGACACAAGCTCATTACATACATATTTCTAAGCTAAAAAACACATCAATAAATCAACTCTGTTTGCAGTGGGTCTCAAGCAATGCTCCAAACTGTTCTCAAGTCAATTGAGAGAGAGAAAGAGAAAAAAAATATATCTTCCGTTTTATCTCCTACCTTACAAATCACACGTTCACAAGATCAATATGAGAACCAACTTACTTTTGGAACTTAACCGTAACTCTTTGATGCGAATAACTTCTTCTCAGGACAAATAAGTGAGTGAAATGTTTCTCGGGGGGAAAAGTTTTTAATTCGCTCTAAGCTCGGGTTTAAGTGATTCGACACCGGATAGATTGGTTGGAGAGAAAAAAAAAATCCCATAGGACACTGAGCTAGGACGTTTTACTTCAAGATTGTGATTTGAATCTGTATTTAGCAACGCTAAAATACCATAAAGCTAAATTAATATCAATATAAAAATCTGAGAAATTAAATTAAAGTGAGAGAATTCTAGCTTAAATTTTATATAATATTAATATTAAAATAAGAGAAAGTGATAATCAAATCATGTATATTTAGAGAAATACATAGTTAATGCTATTAAATAGTGTACAGTTTTTTTTTACATTCAGTAATCTTTCTAGCTTATGCTCTGGGCCAGTCTTTTTACTTTCTCTCTATCTTACAGGTAGAGAAAGTATGGGGATCGTCAAATAATCGAACTCGAGATTTTGATGAATCTTGACGTTTCATGACTCCCTGAATCCGAAAAAGTGGTTTTTGAATATCCGTCTGTTTGTCTGTACCTCCAAATAGAGGCTTAACTCTTTCACCGATTGAGCTAAAACTTGATATCAAGGGTTTTCATAGGGTTGCCACGAGGGATTTTTGGAATAGGATATCCACCTCTAAAATTAAGTGTAGTTTACTGAAGGGCAAAAAGAGAAAAAGTCGATTTTCGGCTCTAACGATTTTGATTAAATTTCATTATAATTTTTTATGACAAAGAATTTTAAAAAATTATAAAGGGTGTCAAAGAAAGTTGTATTAAATATTAAACCAGCTTGAAAAATATTCATTAAACATTAACTATTATATATTTGTTATATTAATATTAATTCAAGTATTTAAAGATATTTATAATTGTATAACCTTTAATAGATGGGCACGTGTAGAAAGGCACAGGTATCTTATTTAATTGGTTCTAGTAAGACTGTAGTAAGGGATCGAATCCCGGCTGTACCAACACTACATCACCATTCAGGGACATCGTTTGGGCGCTTGGTGTTCCCGTAAGCCTCCGCAAGAGCGCTTAGCTGGCTCACGTAAGGTTTTCTCCCACGTGAAGTAGTTCAATGATATATGACATAAGGACCTTGAAGGGTTAAGTAAAGTCTTGAGTTCTGTTTAATGTCAGGAGGGTAAATTAACACAGCGTGACACTGATGGTGGAAATCGGTACCGAACACTTTATGTTGTTTGTATAGTAAGATATTCAATGCTCTTGGTAACTTGTGTTTTGTTAAAGAAATAATTCCATGCAATCTGGAGTTGTATAAGCTTTAATACACTGATAGATCTTGAATTAAATGGTTTCCTAACTTCATAATTTCAAATTCGGGTCCACTTATACTAAATAATATATAACTCTTTTCTTCACCATTAGTGTAAATAGGTGGATAGACCAAACAGGAACAATTTGAACACAACAACGTTATATTGCCATGATATTGTGTAAGATATACCCAATAAGTTATTTTGTGTTCATATATACACTAAAAAACGTTTAAGGGTGTGCGAAGGTCACTTTTTAAATGCAAAGCGAAGTTGAAGCAAAACTTAAAACATTCGAAGAAAAGTCGAATTCGAAGTCAAAGATAGGATTTTTGATGTTGTCACTTAGCGTTACTTTTAATTTTTAAATATTCCATTAAGTAGGCCTACACCTAGGGTAAAATAAATAGATATAGAAAAAGTTGAAACACACCATATTATTTTATGCTTACAAACCGTATCAAAATTTATTTCTGTTTAAGAAAACAAAATAAGCACACAACCCAAATTATTTTAATATTTTACTTGATTATTATTGAGTTTTAAGTTTTAAAAAAACTAAAAAAATCAATTTCTTTAAAACACATCTACAATTAAGAATTGCACAAAGATAATTTTTAATCAAGTCAACCCACTTTCGCCTAAGTATATCTCAATTTCATCCCTCAATGAATCAAAGAGAGATTCGTTTGGTATCTCAATCAATTGCAGACCGAAGAGAAGTGGTTGCACTTGGTCCTCGTTGTTCATCATACGGTTGCGTTTCAAAGCTTTGAGACATGTTTACTTCAGCTTTGAGATTTGCTACAGAAACAATTTTCTTAAGCAAGTACCCCCCCCGAAATCTTGGATCAGTTAACATTGAGAATGAGTATAAACTGTCTTGATCTTATACTCGAAACTTTGATTTGATTGCTCAAGATAAATTCCAGGCAAACATAATTATCTCAATTTTCTGTAGTATTTACTTATTCAAATGTGTATCCAAACAATGTAGAACAGGAATCACTATTGATGAGGTCGAATAGATGCCTACATTATGGCTGTTGTTATTTAATTACTAAGTCCGTGTTAAAATACTGCTTATTTGCGGTTCTTTTTCTACCATGTGTTAAAATATGTTATAATTAGTCAGAAATATCAAATCAATTAATAGATAGTTTATTGAAGTTTAATCCTTCCTTCAACATTTTTTGAAGATGAAAAGGTTATTGTGGAGTAGAAGTGAAAGGCAAAGCGAAGGAGATATTACCTTAGACTTTGACCTAAATATTTTGAAGCTTTGCAAATGCCTAAAAACATTTAATAAAAAATGTATCATCCATACAAATATTATATAAATTTAATTTACTAATTTGTATTAGATTTTAAGCTCTGATATTTCATAAATAAATTGATTTACTCAATGTTTAAACTAAATTAGTTACACGTCATGTACTTATCGAAAGATTTTAAATGTTGTGTTGCTTTATTTAAAAAAATATACACTACTTTTGGGAGTTAATGTAAGATTAACATATAAATGTATGAGTTTTAAATTTTTTTCTTGATAAAGATATCCACTTATTTATTCAGTTAACTTACAGGCTAAAGATAAATTTAAAATCAGGGATGTATTGTTTTATGATACTTTGATTTTAATATCCATCCTTAGCTGTTGCATTTTGTAATATTTCATTTAGAAAGTATTACATCTTCTTAAGTTATTATATGATTCTTCAACTTTTCCATCTAAAGGTTATCATAATATAGCTACATATTTGCGACTCACAAGACTATGGATAAATCATTAAAATAATTGCGCTTAACTTAAATTAGAGTGTTAGTTCTTACATAGCTACGTAAAGCTTAATAGAACCGATTATGATCTTTAGATAGCTGTTATAAATGGATTGGCTAGTTTCCAGCCCTTGTCATCATTGATCGGGAATTATTTTATCTATTATTTTGGTTGGACTCGCACAGTGGCTATAAAGATTTTGCCAGTTGCATACAACTTTCAGGTTCATGGAATAATCAATGTACCTATTCCAGTCCTTCACACACAAAAAATACCTTCTATTTTGAAAAGAATAGATGGTATTTCCAAATTGTGTTAGTTAATACTTTGGTGATATGCTAAACAAATCTGTGAAAGAGGTAAGGAAAGGCTTATAAAAGCCCACAATCACGTCATATTTTCCAGTTATTTGTTTATTTAAATTAATATTACATACAAACATCTTTATGATTCATAAAACCCTGTGGTATGTCTAGAATCCCCAGAAATACTTATCTATTGGTACGCGTACCACAATGTGTGCATTTAGAAAGTAGGCACGGAAGGTAATTTTATAGTCCTTCAGATTATCAAGAATCCCCTTTAATGCAACATCGATAATATTGTCTGCCAGCTAAGTATTATTTACTAGACCTTGCATTTATTATATAGAATGTCCCGAAAGCTACTGTACCGTAAATTATCCCAAATCTGGTTTCAGTTCTTGTTATAACAGATGTTGGAAATGTCCCCCACGGGCTTGAAGACGTGTCTGGACACATCTATTCATATGATTTACTATGATATGATATTATATTAAAATACGTCTCCAGGTATGTCTTCAAACTCATGTTGGACATTTCCAACATATTTTGTAGGAAGAACAGTTACGAGATACGTTTTACTTTACTACACCGTCATTTTTGGAGTACATGTACGACTACTACATTAAACATATTTGTCTTTCACACACAAACAATTATTCCACTCTAAATAACAATCTAAAATAATATAGCTTAAAATGTATATTTTTATATATAGAAACTTAAGATTTTTCGCAAATGTAATTTACTCTAAATAAGAGATTATCAGGTTAAATTAATGAAATTCAGCAAATCAACAAAATAAAGGGATTCCCGCATAGTATTTATCAAGTGGCTTTCCGATTCATAGAGCCTGTATTGACTGTACATATGATTTAAGCAAGACTTGTGTTACTTTGCTTTCTGACGAACCATAATATCTCTTTCACTGAGAGTTGTTAGGAGTTAAAATCCCATTAAAAAAATTGACCCATTACCTATGGCGCTGTTTCCACACAACAAAGGGTTTTATTCCATTGTCGAGGATGCCAACAAATAAAACAAACATTTGACTGGGTTCGACCAAAAGTTAGCCTATCTCTTGCAAGACAACTGGATGAGGGTTGCTCATATATACTTTGTTGATCCTCCGTATTTTTTAGTTTAAAATTTGAAGTCTTTGTCCTGAGTATTTTAATAAAAACATGCATGATGCCACTTTATTTGCCTTTAAATCAAAGTGTTTTTATACTGCCTCCCTCTTAGAGGCATTCCACAAGCTTGGTTGAAGGTATAACATGGGAGGGACTAAGAATTTCTAGCACTGAGGCCAACAAATATCATGTATCCTGCGTTTATTTGTGATTTATTTGGACAACTTTAAGTTTCTTTTGTCTTAAAATTGGCAAAAGCAAAATATTAACTAATCCTGCATTACATAGGGTCCAATGGGAAAATTAGCGAGAACCCATAATTTTTTATTTTCCTGAGCTATTATCTACCTACAAACTGAACTGAAATTATTAAATTTACCAGTAAAGACTGGATTTAGTACACAATAATAATGAATTAACTCAACTAAATATATGAATAAAATTCTAAATTATTTATAGATAAAAATATACAGAAAATCTTTTTAAACATTTAAATCTGTCAAAGGAAACATAAACTAGTAAAAAAATTGTATTATTTTAATCATTTATATTATTTTTCACTAAATAACGCATGCTGTTACAATAATTGCTCATTTGATGGTTTCGAGCAACATTCGCAACTCACGGTTTATACCTAGTTTGAATAAATATATATATATATATACAATTATGAAGAGAATTTAATGAAGAACATTTTTCATTTAAAACCATTTTTAAAAGATTTATTTATTTAAATATATTGAAGAAATTTTTTTTCAGCTGCCATCTTGACCACCATCTTGACTGTCATCTTAAATCCTAAGGGATTGCAAGTGGAGTACTGCGGGTTAATTCACTTATAATTGTGTACGGAATAATTGAGCAAAGCCATTTGCTTTCATCACAAAGTACAGATTACTTTTTTTTAGCTTCTGGACTTCCCCCCTCAATCTTAAGCCCTTTAATATATCTTTAGATAAAAATACTTAATCAGAACTTCACGTGAAACGAAGTAACGTAGAATATTTCGTGTACCACTTCAGTATACGCATGGTCCAAGGCACTACGCTCGCAGTAGACTAGACTGTCAGTTGAGGGGAGATCCAGGTTTGAAGCTCGGTTGAGTGTACTGAGGGTGGCTTTTACAAAATTGTTTCCCACCCAATCGCAGGTACTGTACATTTCCAATAATCATAACCTTCTTCATTCCTAAAACCATTACCTGAATTAATACATAAACGTATAACCTGAATAGGTAGCAAGGTGCGGTGTTAATTAAATATATATATATATATATATGTATGTATATATGTATGTATGTATATATGTATTTGTATATTTTTCAAACAAGACATATTTTTGGGGTTTCATCAGTACAGGGGTACTGAGGGTTAAGTCAACTAGGCGATGTGAGATAGATCTAGCAGCAATATATAATACAGGATTGATTAGTGGTGTTGCATAAGTACAGGAGCACTGAGGGACAATTCAACTAGACGCCGTGAGATAGAACAAACAGCAATTTATCATACATTAATGCTTGGTGGTGTTGCATCAATGCAGGGGCACTGAGGAAAAATTCAACTAGACGCCGTGAGATATAATTAACAGCAATATATCATACAGGACTACTTAGTGGAGTTGCATCACAACAGGGGCACTGAGTACTGTCTACAAATCGCCGTGAAATAAAACTAACAGCAATATAAGATCATATAAGACTGTGTTGCTATTTAATACAATATCATTGTTATGAGACATATTGTATATATATATCTTCATACTATTCACACTCTTATTGTTTGTCTCTTAAATGACACTGGTTTCGGATTTTGGATCAATTGGACATGCACTCATTGTGGTGTTGTCTATTATTTTTCACTGATTCAAAGGTCATCTTTCGAATCCTTTCTGGGGTACTACGTGATTTTCCCTGAATGTATACCCACTATTTTTTCCCTACGCTAATGTGTGTGCATTTATGTTATTTGTAATATTCTTCAACATTATCCTTTTGGTGTGTATATGGGAATATAATATACGGGTAGGATTATACAATACGTCTCTTGTTTTGAGATTCATACTAGATGAACTTATTTTACTTCATCCTATAAAGAAAGTATTGAAATCACGAACGTTTTCAACTTTGAGATTATAAGTTATTATGACATTTTATGTGCCCTTGAATTTAGAATTAAAGCATATAACCCTAACGGGTAGTAAGACGCGGCGCTAAATAATAATAATAATAATAATTTAGAATCGTAGGTCTTACAATCATTTATGTCAACTCACCTGTGAGTGTCTGTACATGGCTACAGCCAAAATAGTTTTCTAGATTTAATTTAGAACTGTTACGTATACGGATTAATTTAAAATAGTTGAATAATTAAACCAAGGCACGAGAATTGAACATGGGATATTGGACTTAGCCCGCCAAAGTTCTAATAGTGATTCATCCTGGATTACACCCGTGCTTGGGAAAATTATTCACACATAGTTTAAGGCTAAGTCTGTGATGGATGTGTGGACATCTTCAGCTAAATATGAATGATCAATTACTATCATGAGCCATCAGATAACACGGCCATATGCGACTTTGGAGGGTTGTTTTGCTGCCAAGACAAAAATACAAGATTGTATTTAAAGCGAATATCAATTAATATCACATAAATGTTGCAAATAAATGTATTTATGATAACGTTCGTATAGAAGAGAACACAATTCAGTTAATATAAACGATTTTTTAAATTTAAGGATGTTATTTTTTTTATTATCATTTAGCACCGCGTCTTACTACCCGTATGGGTTATACGCTTTACGTACTAATTACGCTAATGAATTAGGAATTGGGAAGGTTTAATTAGAGGAAGTGAACCCGCATTTGCGTGGAAGGGGAGTTGAAAACAATTTAGGAAAAACAACCCCCAGTTTACCCGACCGAGATTCGAACCTCGATCTCCCCGTCCTCAGTGGTTGAGCTCAACACCACTAGCGCGTTAGCCAGCTACGCCACCGAGGCGGTTTAAGGATGTTATTTGGTCATGACTATAGTTTATACAATAATTTTTAATGTATCTTTAAAATTGACGGTAGATTACTCATTATTAGATTTTAAAGTTAGAACTAAATATAATAACAGTTCAAAACAATCATTAAAACTAAAATATTGGCAGTATTGTTTAGTACATTGTCTCCGATACCTTAGCTCAGTTGGTAGCGTCTGTTTACAGAGTTAATGGTCCAGGTTTCAATTCCTGGCATGGCTGAAATATTTTACCCCTCAAAGTGATGTATTGAGTGTTGGGGGCTGGATGTTGTGTGTATTATAGATTAAGTTTGTTTATTAGTAGTGTGGTGATATACTAAGTCAGTTCTGAGAGCCCAGGTTAAAAATTTCAAAAAAATAAAAATAAAATGTTAAAAATCATAAAAAAACACCGCATTATTTTTATTCAGAGATATATTAATTCAAGGGTTGTTTAATATCAACCGATTTTTTTAAACTTTTTTTCCAAAAATACAATATATAAAACGAGAAAAGATATAATATTAAGTTGTAGCATTTATTTTCTGTTTACAACTGATGAACTCTAAGATAATTTAAACTATATATATAGTTTAAATTATCTTAGACCAGCTTGAAACTGTCTCGGAGTGGAACCAACCACACTTTGTTTCAGCTCTGTAGTCGTCCCGGGTTTTAGGAGTGGAATCAATAGCGTCTCAAGGGAAGGAAAAGGGGGCGGGTTTAGAAAGGCCCTGTTGAAGAACAGTCAGGTCGTATCAGTAATGGAAGCTTTGCCGCCGGATTATGTTATTAGAGTTAACGCCACGCATCTTGTACGGCAAGAAGGAGTGTTGTAGAGTGACGAACACACACAGGGGATTTATCATTAGGGGAAGTGCTTCCCTTAGATAACTAGTGATAACTCTTGCATTTTGATCACTAGACCATGAATGTTTTTTTTAAAACCCCATCTCACACCACATATAATATCTAGTCTAATTTTTATAGGAGGAAGCTTTTAAAAAATACAAATATGAGTTTTGGCAGCCAGCTCTTTTTACATTTTTTATCACCTACTTCAGTGGCCAAATGTTCTAAGAAGTCACTCTCTTGTTAGAAATACTTGCTAATAACGGGGCGACCGGGGATAGGGATTTTCCTTAAATGGTTTCCCACTTTCTTTCCACGCAAATAGGGTAAATTACTTTTAAAATGTTTTCCTTTTTCAATGCTACCCCAATAGAATTATAGTGTTATATGGGTATAGCCTGAACAGGTAGTAAGATGCAGTGATAATATTAACATGTTACTATAATATTAATGTTATTTATGGGTAATTAAATAATCCATCAAAAGAAATATCCGCCAATCCCATCAATTAAACCATGACAGCAATAAAGATCCACTTCGGTGGTAGCATGGTCTAAGGTGTAAGTCTCACAATATACTAGACTTCCTAAGATGACGATATTGGGGTTAGAATCCAGGTTGGGTGAAATGAGAGTGATTATATCCAAATATGTTTCACTTTACCTACATCTAAATGCGGGTAAACTTAATATAAATTCAACCTTCCTTATTTTTAACACATTAGCGTAATTAGTACATAGCATGCGTACAACCCAAAAGTGTAGTAAGACGCAGTGCCAAAAAAAAAAAGAGATACATTATTATTTATTAACTTCTTATCTGTGATTATAGGGCACTTTCTATGAAAAATTGAACTATAAATTAGATGTAGATAATAGCTATAACTGGATCTTGCAACATGGTGTGGATTTTATACTATATTTTTAAATCCTTAGTGGAATTGGATTTATTAAAATGGTTTCACCATTTTCAAAAAAATATGACAAAATGAAACATATATTGATTAATATTGAATGATTACAAAATTGATATCAGTTTCGCTGTTATATTAATGTCATGTCTTGGTTACATCACTCGTAAGAAATTAGTCGAAAGATTAGCCAGTAATAAATTACCTTTGCCCAGGGCAAGTAACTATATCTTATAAGTTACTTTGACATAGCGCTCTCAATAATCAGAGTTGTCGTAAATTTAACCTGAAATCCTTAACTCAGTAGGCAGACAGGTTGTCAAATGATATTATATGTCGAAACTGTAAATATTCTGTTAGTCAGGATGGGTAGTAAGATGCGGAGCACAAAAATCAACAGTAAAAAATCTACCACACACTAAATATTCCAATTAAGGGCTAAGGGCCAGTTTCATAGTCAGACTTAGTACGCCTCAAGTGTGGCGCTATCCTAAATACAAGACGACACCTACCTCGACTCGAATGGAATGGGCCGTTCTCGCATAGGAAACTGGCCCATTCCATTCTGGTTTAGGTAGGTGTCGACATAAACTTAGGATAGCGCCGCACTTGAGGCGTACTAAATTTGACTATGAAACTGGCCCTAAGTATCACTAATATATATACATAATATATAGGTAACAATATATGTATATACATTATACTTGGAAAATCATAACCCAAACTGCACATACAGCTTGTTTGAACCAAAAGTAATACAAAGTATCTATACGCATACATCCGGAAAACTATGATAATATCATTAAATTGTGTTCAAAGATTTGGCATACAGCGCTAGGAGAGCAAAGCTTTTCAAACATTCGTGTACAGCAGGCTATATAGGAACTAGGCGCGCGGCACTACACACCTCAACATCTTGGTGCAAGGCAGTATAAAATACCACAATTAATTATAAACAACACACCAGTCCATCTAGAAATGAAAATACCTTCTGAGGGATATCATTAATGATCCTACATCACAAAAAGTGCTTGGCATTATTACATGTACAGTGCAATGAGCCTAAGTCCTGGCAAAATGTTGTACACGCATGCTTGAGTTGCTTTGCTCTCCCAACGCTGTACGCCGCAACTATGAACACAATGCAATGGTATTAGTACAGTTTTCCGGATGTATATGTATAAGGATTCTGTATTACTTATGGTTCAAACACGCTATATGTGCACTGTGCAGTTTGGGCTATGAGATTCCGTAGACCCTGTGTATGTGTATATATATAATGTGTGTAAAGTATTTATATACACTAAATATATTTATCTGTTTAAATAAATTTAAATTAGCAAAATCTAATTTTTAAATAGAATATTTATTTTGTTTTTGGACTGTTAATTCTTTTTTGTGCATCATTTATTAATATTAATCCAAAATGACCACATATATCTTATATGTATACTTTGATTAGCTTTTTCCCAGTAATATATATTATGAGGATTTTAGTTAACATATTTTGACAAATTGACAAAGGACCATACATATTAAAGTACAAGGGTTCAGGATGTTATCAAAAATAGTGGTTTCGAAAGAAAATCTTATTTTTAGAGGTGTGCAAAGGCCACTTTTTAAATGCGAGACGAAGTCGAAGCGAGTTTTGAAGCTTTAGAAGAAAAGTCGAAGTCGAAGATACCAAGGTGTTTGTTGTCACGTCTTAACGCTACTTTTAATTATAAATTTTTTTTTTTTCCTAGATCTGGTCAGTAAAAAGGACCAGAAAAATTTCCTTATTTTTTACCTAAGGACTATATTAATAACTAACGTACACAGGATCACTGATAAGCTTAGTAAATTATCAATAAATTTTAATTTATACTTACATTGTGGAGTTTATATTATTATTTTGCAAACTTTACACATGCATGTATTTTTATCCGCATTTTTATGATAATATTTATGAATTAAATTCGGCTTTTGTTACCCACTTTCCATATCAGCCATTTTTAATAATATATAAAATACAAAGAAGTTATGAAGAACTTCTGTGTCAAAATGCACTTATAAATTTGACATAGATAATTCCAAATATATATAATATTAAAAACTAAACATTATACGCGAGCTAGGTTGATATCACTACTAAAGCGATTTATCTGCTTCATTCCAGTGACCATAGAGTTATTTCTATATAGGTATTTTTATTTTATACGAAACTTTGTTGGCGATAGTGAATACAATATATTAACATTTACTCACCCACTTTTGATCCATGCTTACTTTGTGGTAGTTAAATTACTAGTCGGTGTTAAAAATCTGTTACGAAACGGTTTTAAAATTATCAAATATTGAAAAATGTAATATTTATTAAGATAAAATTAAATCGTTTGATAACACTGGCCAACAAATTGAAACTATTTTTTGAATCTGGTTTGCGAATGGGTGGATATGTCTAATTTTAGGGTGCTGAATTCAGTGGAAAAATAAGATTTTCTCTATTACGTAAAATTTACAAGATGCACAGCACTAACACAAAGAAAGTAATAAGACATTAGCGATTATTTATAATTTTAAACACAAACAAAACATAGCCGTAAGAACTCACCAATGTTTTCCTGATAACATAAAACACTAATTTAAAACAACAAAAAGCATTAAAAATAATCCACATTAAGCCCTAATATTAATATTTACAAAGTTAAATGTCAATTTTCTTTGACAAACTAATTAAAACCAACAAAAAGCAATACAATAATCCACATTAAGCCATGATATTGATATGCACCAAGTTTATTATCAATTTTCTTTGACAAACTAATTCAAACCAACAAAAAGAACTAAAATAACTCATATTAAGCCATGATATTAATATTTATAAAGTTTACTGTCAATTTTCTTTGACAAACTAATTTAAACCAACAAAAAACACTAAAATAATCCACATTAAGCCATAATATTAACATGTACAAAGCTTAATGTCAATTTTATTTGACAAAATTATTTAAACCAACAAAAGGCACTAAAATAATCCACACTAAGCCATACTATTAATATTTTCAATGTTTACTGTCATTTTTCTTTAACAAAATGGGATGCCGATGCTTTTCTTTTGTAAGGTGTTTCATCAGTCTCCCTAAAAAGAAACCAACATTAATCGCCCATCATCGAAGGGTTCCAGTGTCCTTGGCAACGATGCTCCAATAACAGGATATCTTGGTGAAAGCTTTAACCCATTTAGTCACTAACAGCACCACAATATTCTGGGGAAAAGTCAAGATGCGAGTGTAAAAAGTGAATTTTTAGTGACATTCTACACCCCATGATCTTGTAGTTGTCCAGTAGACCACTCATTATGGAAACATATTTATCGTTTCTTCTGTTGCCCAAAAAGCTGTAAACAATGGCTTTGAAAGAGGACCAAGCAGCTAACTTGATATATTTTGTAAGCTTAGCATCAAAGGTTATATATTTCAACAATGCCTTAATTTGTCGCCCAATAAATATATCTTCTTTAAATTTTGATTCACTTAACTGGAAATACATTTTTTTCAAATGATTAAAGGCATATCCCTCTTTATCAAGAGCTTTTACAAAGTTCTTCATCAAGCCTAACTTTATATGAAGCGGAGACAAAATGAATTTACTCGTTTCAACCAATGGAGTAAGTTTCACAGCAATTTCCAGTAGTGTATAATTTTCTCATAGACCATTCCTTGACTTTGAAGTGGTTCTTAGTGTGTCGGCTGTCCCACAAATGACATCAGTATTTTGTGAGTTCACTCTGTAAACCTGTAAGCAGTGCGACAACTTTTAAATCACAGCATATCTGCCACTCATAATCTTTATATTGGATTCCCTCCATCATAAGTTTCCCTCATGTCCACCACATGCACCAAAGGAAGTTATGGAAGTTTGTTGACATTATGCAATAGCACTGCTTTTAATATTGCTTTAGAGGAATCACCCAACTCCATCATCAAACCATTCACATTAGTGCACACAAACAGTGAATTCTTCATTTTAAAATATCCAAACAAGCATTTCTTTATTGTTCTAAAACTTGAAATCTTTGTACCTTGCTTTATAAAGTTCTATCGTTGCAGTCTAGAATCCAACGGATCAGCTTGCTGTTTAGAAAGTATCAAATCACGTACCAAATCGTTTAGTTTCTTCTATTCTATGAGGTGAGGCGATTTCTCATTAGTTTCAGGGATTAACTCTTTCTAAGGTCATGCATCTTCTGATTCACTTTCCTCTGATGGTTCTGATGCAGCGGTTTGCAAGTGGCAAGCACGAACAGGTAAGCATTCCCCATGAGGAGCAGGCATTCGAAATGAAGAAACATTAGGATATTTAATTGCATGCTTAGTTTTACTGGAATGTCCTGCAATATTTGTCAGGCAAAAATAACGGTCTATATGATCTTTTGGCTCGCACCAAACCATTGGAACAGCAAACGGCATGACTCGGTTGTTTCCTTCCATCCATTCTATAAGGGTAGTTGTGGAGGTTATGCAAGACATATGAGGTGAAAAGGGTTTATCCTGATTTCCAATAAAAGTACAGTTTAAACTTTCTTAACTAAGTCAATGAATGACTTTCTTTGGGTTTTTGGAGTGAACTTATCACATACATAGCAAAAGTTATTGGGAGGACTTACACAAACAAGTAGTTTAGTAGTTGTCATTATGTTAAGAACACTATACTAACTATAGCCTAAAAATCAGAACGTCTCACTAGCTTACACAGGAAAAGCTAAAATATACAATAACACAAACTAAGAAATCAATAAAGAGAAATATACAAACTATCGCCTGCAAAGCTTCCACACGCACTAAACAGCAGGGTTCTAACGGCCAATGGCAGTACGATTCCCCCTTTACTAAATTAGCCTGCCACCTAGTGACTATTTTTAGACCATCTTCCATCATATATTGCATCTAAAAACAGAGTGTGTAACCAGCATATCAGTGATAATTCATGATAAAAAGGGAACACAAACAACACAAAAATCTAAACATGAATAAATAGAAACCTCAAATATTTTAAAAACCTTACGTGGCAGAGCATTTAGAAAGGCATATTTGGGCTCTAAAGCCAAAAATACACATTAATTGATGTATCACACACCAGATGCAAAATGGCTATTAACCAGTTTAATTTATCGAAATGTCATCCTTCCTTCGAAATTTTTCGAATATGTGAAGGTTATTGTAGATGTCTAGCTCAAAACTGAAGGAGATTTGACATTTGACTATGACTTCGTCTTTTCAAAGCTTCGCACACCATTACCTATGTTCATAGAAAATTTTCAACTTTTATTTGTTTGACTACATCACCATGAAAACTCTGATGTGTGCGTGAGTCTATATATATTGATAAAATCTTTCTCTCTGGTTAAAAATAATACCAAATCAACACTTTATTTTGAGATATGTTCTAACTAATAGAGAGATTAAAGCAGGTATATGTATATTTATCTAACAAACCGATTATATTAGGTTAAACATATTTTTTGCGTCATTTACTTTTATCATTCTTTTTTATCTTGAAGTATTTGCCTTTGCTCTATACATAATTTGATAAACAGTTTTTACATGAACAGAAAATATGCTGTATTGGCTGAGAGAATTTTAACAAACAGACACTAATTTTAAAAGTTAGGGGTCCAGGATATCAGAAAAAAATGTAGCCTTAAACTAAAATAAACTTTCCTAACAAACTTTCCCATTTTTTCCCTTCTGTGCGGGCAATGGCTCATCTGTACAATCATTCTTTGTTCACATCGCCATGGAAACCATATTTGAAGTATAGCTCTATATCGTTAAATACAATATTTATCTTTGGTTAAAAACATTAAGAGCTCAATTCTTTATTGAATTGGTTTATTCAACAAATAGACAGAGAGCTGGGAAAGGGATCGTTTTAAAATTCTCATCTTGATGTGAAAGGTAATAATACACGTTTTGACACAAATTAAACACCAAAATATACACACATCCATTTATTAGACTTAGCCGAATAAACTTTAAACTAGAAGATTTAGTAAGGGCATTGTAGAAAAATTTTACAATACAATTTTAGAAAAAATTCTGATACAATAATCTGCATATATCTATGCAACAGTCGACAAGTAAATATATTTTAGCGTAAATATTTAATATAATATATTGTATATACATATTAATGTAAAAAGGGGTGTGTATTATTAGCATGATACTCCAAGACATAGAGATATGTGTATACACTTTTACTTTTTCTCGACACCTTGAAGAGAAGGTATTATGATCGTCAAAAAATTAAACCTTAGATTTTGATAAAAATGTTGAAGTTTCATGACCCCTGAAATTAAAAAAAAATCGTTTTCACAATGCCTTATCTTTCTACCTCGAATTAGAGTCTAAACTATTTTACCAATTGGCTTATAAAATTAAGAAAGCTCAAATTCCTTTTTCTTAATGACTTCCTGATGCAATAGTTGCCCCTACCTCTGTGTCTGCGTTGGTTCATTCTTCAACTTTAGTTACTGCACACGTTTATTTATTAATTCGATTTAATTCGGCTTTAGTTAAAAGATATATTAGCTTAGTTTTATTATTAATCCCTGCAATAACAATGTTTGTATTTGGAGTTGCCTTAAGTTCTACTCGAGGGTTTTTTGTTATTAGAAACCTAGCCCTAAAATCAAAGGTAGTTCACTAAGGGGAAATATAAGAGAAAAAATCAATTTTCTCAAAATGTGCTTAAACGATTTTTATTAAAATTTATATCTGGATATTAATTAACATACTAAATAAGATGGCAACCATCATTGTATCATGAAAATAACTTTCAATATACTTTATACAGGGCAAACTTTCCAATTTTCATAATTTCTTCGCAAATATTTGATATATGAGATAACGTATCATTGTAAAATTTGGGTACTATTAAAGATAAAATCTTTTATTTAAAATATATTTTTACAAACCAATAATTCCTGAGCTATAAGCAAATATATATACATTTAATTCTGGTTTTTTAAATTTTTTTAAATGCTTTTTAGTATATAAATTAATTTCTCTTTTCTCAAATTTTCTTTAAGATTCCCTAGTTCTTAATTCCATAGCCTAAGTAAGTAACTTTGTATATTATTTCATTTACTATCTTTGGTGTAATTTTTCTACAATAATATATAAAACTATTATTTATTTTCATAAATCTTTTGAGTATTTAATAAATGTATAATTTAGAATAAAAGTGAGAGAAAGTGTGTGTGGACAGTGAACAGTTTATTAACTTCAAATTTAATATTAGATAATCTGCAAATATAATACATTTTTAAAATGTAAATTTATAACTGAGATTTTAAAGAAAATACTAATTATAATATTCTATTACAATCCCTATTTTACTCCTAATGTTTAAGCCAACTGTATTTAAACATCCCTGGGGTCATTCACAGAAAGTGATCCATCAGAGACATCAGCTTTGAACCAGATAAGCTAAGGAGTAGGAAGGACAAACCTTTTAGTTTTAAAGAAAAAATAAATCATGATCTAGATTCTAGTCAGTCCAGAGACGTTGATAAATGAAAATAAATGACATCAAATTTTCTTGTGCTAATATTTTAAAGGAATGGTAGAGTACAATAATTGTAATAAGTAAGGAACATATCCAAGATAATTTAGTATTTAATGGAATTTTATTCTTAAATTTTAGGTTATTGATAAGAATAATAATTTATTTATGTTTCATAATGGTCTTTTTGCGAGCCTTTACTAAAACACACTTAAAATAAAGTATATCTAATATGTAAATAATGTTAAATATGGAGGAAAAATCTAGTCCTTTTAAAGTTATATATAGAGAGAGCACAGTCATAATAATTAGAGTAAATAATCAATTAAATAAAGTAGAGTTAATTAAAACTTGGATTTATGCTTGAAACTGTGGCCATACATATGGAGATGTTAGTGAAAGGGCTTTATATCACTCAGTATTATCTCGACTAAGCGGGTAGAATATGAAATACATATAAATTTGTTGAAGGATTGGTCGTAAGACCAAATTCAAAATTTAAGACCTTAAATCATTTTTGGCAAATTATCTTCAAAATATCCACACTACGATTTAAAAGTGACACTTTATTGGGGAGGTAGTATAAATTGTAAATACATCACGTCACCACGTAAATAACCAGCTAAATCTCTTTTATTTGTCTTCAGACAATTTATTTATTACATCTACACCACAATTTTCCAGGAAAGGCCTTTTATGACAGGTAGAAAGGCTACTAGTTATTATTCCACATATTTATACATCAGCTCAATGGCTATGAAGCTATTCCTTTAAATATATAATATAAATATTTTATTTTAAATAAAAACATAGCCAAATGGAATCAATTTTGGCCGAAAAACTTATGTTTGCGTTGTCTATGAAATTTGGACTGTACAATGAAATGTAATATATTTAATATGTATGTTTTTAGTTATGATAACAGGAAAGCAGCCCATATTTTTGATATGTTGACAAAAGCGTCATTCTCAATTATTATAGTTTACTGGTTTCAGAGGTCGGGAGTTTCAATTTTGACCGGCTCCTAAAAAGCTGTCAGTTTTTTGTTCAATCCAATAAAAGTGAACATTTTTATACCTTCCTCATTACTAACTAATTAGTGTAAATATATGGATTGCCGGATTGGTCATAAAACTGTTCACGAACAAAAAAATAATATTCTTTTCTATTTAATAAATTAACTAACCAATTAATATTGGTCCTGACATTAAAATATTAATATAATAATTAATTTTAGTTCTTTTCCAATAAATATATATATATATATATATTGAAATGAAACTAAAATCAAATGTTTATATATATATATATACAATTTATTATTTTTATTATATTTTACAAAAATTATATTTATTGTATTATATTTATGATATTATTTTATTATATATACTATAAATAATATATATTATATATTTCTTCCTGTTAATTTATTCAGTACACCTCTTATTAAAGGAGTTTTTAGAACAAATTATACGGGTAATGGTTGATGAAATGTTTACATTCATCTTATTTCTGTCATCTTGAGTGTTACAAAGTTTTTAAAATAATATAACATTAGATTGTTAATATCATAACTGCAAAATTGGTTTGATATCAGCAAATAAAAAAACGGGTCTGTTTCTAAATTCTGATATTAACTTCCCAAACAAGAGTTATACTTATTGTGTACATGGACAATACAGTTAAATTCCTAATAAATTATATATTTAACTATCTCATCACCTTACTGGTTAGTATAATTTCAAGAGAAGTGTTAACAACTTACTTTTTATTCATTTCAAATGTAATCTGTAACCACTGTTTTGTTACTTCAGACATTATTGTATTTCATTAATATAAATAACAAAATTTCTCCAACCCAAAACAAAATCCTTTTGTTGTGCATTCTCATTCAAAACATAACATTTGCAGTTGTGTTCTGTAGCCAACCTAAAGCATTATAAATCATGTTTCACGGTGTAAAACACATTTTTAATCAAGATATATCCTTATGAGCTGTACAGTACTTGTGTGTTGATATGTTGAAATGCATAGGCCTACATCCATGTACAGATACATACGTAAATATAGACTATATATACATACTTACATATACATACATATATACATACATATACATATATATACATAAATACACACATATATACATATACATACATACACACATATACACATATACATACACACATATATACATATACATACATATATATATACATAAATACATACATAAATACATGCATACATACATACATACATACATACATACATACATATATACATACATCCATACATACCTACCTACATACATACATACATACATACATACATACATACATACATACATACATACATACATACATACATACATACATACATACATACATACATACATACATACATACATACATACATACATACATATATACATACATCCATACATACCTACCTACATACATACATACATACGTATTCACGCCATTCCCTTCTGGGGTATAAAAGAAACTGTGCATATAGCTCAAAAAACAACTGCATAATTAATCCATCCTCACTAACTTGTTTCAATTTTATTTTTTATTAATTCGGATGATATTTGTTAGAGCCAGTTTGGTGCTCTACGCTGATAGATTAAAAAATGTTGTCACCAAAGTACATCTTTTATCATCGTATGAATACTTATACTAGTCTTTGTTCACGTTTACTGTAAAATGAATTAAATGGAGGAATAAAAACATTTAAGGGTCTGGCGAGACAAAAATGAATATGTTCTCATGGGTGCTGTGTTTGTGTATTTTGTTAAATTATGGGGAGATAAATTTGGCGGGTGTAACGTTTACCCAAAATATGAAGTGTATTCTAGAACAAACATCTTAAGGCGATTGACTTTTTTTTTTTTTGGCGTGGGAACGCAGAGCCATGAGACAAACGGTTATCTAAAATAACTTTATTGTTTTGAAATTTTCTTTTCGGGAACAGTTTTGTCAATAATAGAATAATGTTGATTAAATTATACTTTTTATATACACATCTCCTCTGGAATTTTAACAGTGACCGATATCGATAAAATTGAATTTTTTTTAAAAAAACTGGTGCATACATAACAAAAAATAAGAAAATTTAACAATTAATAAATATTGATACACTATCTCAGAAGGGGTTTTGAAAATATTAACATAAAACTTTCTCTCATTCTCAAAAAAACTGATATTTCCAAATGTGTGATTTTTCAGCAAGACTTGCCCGGTAGCTAACGCCATCTACGGTTTCCATCTGCTCTTGTTGGCGCGGAAGGATACTTTGGTCGGTTGTGAAGCCATGCAACGAAATTCACTCTCCCACCTACCATCCCACAAAATAGGTATTAGACTTGTACTCAACAGGGCCAAGATTCTAAAAGATGTCCATATATTTAGAGATTGAAGCATAAAAATTATTATTATTATTATATGACTTTTTAAGAATAGAATTATCTCTAGCATTTTAAATAGTTTTTGAGGTACGTAACGATTTATAATTTTTATTCAAAATTTATTTTTAATCGAAACACTGTTTTGTACCTCTTTTCATTGCTCTAAATAAAGCACATCAATTTGATTGATGTCTTAATGATATATTATATAGCTCTCACTAAATCTTATAAATGTTCTAAAGTTGTTTTCATAACTATACACATGATAAGGAATATCCCAACGATGTTTATTTCACATCAAATGTTTGTTTAATCAAAAGGTTTAATTTATTTGACAACAGAAATTAAGAAATAATTTAAAGTTCACCTATACAATCAGGTCTACAAATTTTAAATATAAAATTCTCATTAAACACCTGAGAAGAAAAATGTTTTTTTTAACCTTCGATAAAATATGAACTTGTGCCAATGTTTCACTGAGTACTAAGATATAGACGACACTTGGGAAGGGGGGTAAGGCGATGAGGGGGTGGCTCCTGAAACTCAAATTGAACAAGCCCTAACTCAACCCAAGTCCGGTCGTCTCATCCCTCTGCGGTTTCTTCTTACCGCAATTTCACTAAGGAAAGTTTCTGGTGTCCTGAAGTTTTGACCCTTTCCCTATTTTTTTTTCTACCCTGGTCTTCGGTGTACCATTTTTCTCCTCTTCACGTCCTCCATAAACCAGGAAGATAACATCGTATGAATTTGGATTTTTTTTCCTTGAAGGTGAGTAGAAAAGTTCAGATCAATAGTTGTCTTACTTATTTATGTTTTTTATATCTTTAAATATACTATTGATAGATGTAAAATATTTCTTGGTGAATACATTATTTACTTATTAATGTGTAGAAGTTATAGGTAAAACAACTAAACCTAAGGTGTAGATAAGGGGACGTGTTAAAATAAAATTGTTTTTGAAATTTTTATATCAACTTATTTTTGTATTCAAATAAATCAAATATGGTTTCGATAAAAATCTTCACATAATGATGTAAAAATTTCTTGAATATCTTTCATAGGTATTCTGTAATTTAATTAAAACCTTTTCTTTTCATTTAAAAAACATTTAATCTAATTCTGCAATGCTGATGATAGCTACTAAAGAGATGTTTATTTCAACATAAGAATAAAACTAATATCTATGTTGTATTCAAGCTATATCTTATTTATTTTGGCAACAAATAATATATATATATTTTGCAATACAAACTCTAAAAATATGGCCTGGGTTCCCTAAATCCCCCCCTTAAAGAGAATTCTTAGCTGTTTTAATAGTGTTTTTATTTATTAAAGTACTGACATGTGACAGTAAAGAATTGGCCTTTAATTAAATACAAACACATTAATGCTATAAATAATTTGATACCCTATTTTATATGTAAAATGTAGTTTTTTATGCTAGTTTAATTGACTTCTTGCATAGCTAGTAAATCATCTTAAAATGTTTATAATAATTTCTGTGTAGACATTTGTAAAATTAAAATTAATTTATTTTTTATTTATTTCTAATACTATTTATTACAATATACTCCCTATTAGCTACTTATAGTTTTAATTTAACCAAACACGACTATAAGTTTGACATTTAAATAAACACGCAATCAATAAAGATACATGGAACCACGTTTAAAAAAAATACCCTTGTTCTACCGAGGTTGGGGATATAATCAAACTTATTTTTAAAGTCTATATTGAATACTATTTATGCAAACAGTTTTGTGTGTTCACTATTAACATTTATTTTTAAAAAATACTGAAAATATGATCTTTTTAAAAAGGGACTCAATTGTACAAATATGTTAATGACTATTATTTTTATATTAGAATATATGCAATATTAAAATCTAATTTAGATATAACAGATCTCATATGTTTATAATCAAGAGCTATATATTATTTAATAAAGCTATATATCATATTTGGTTTATTTAAGTTTGTTACACATTTAAATGTATAGGGGCCTATACATAATTATTATTATATATGCTGAAGAAATTGAGCAATTTTGGTTTATCAAAATTACTTTTTTTAATACAATTATAGTAACTTATTTTAAAGTTAAGTTAAAAATGTAGCATTAGTTTTTGGTATAATTCAAACCAAAAACGAATAAAGGTCTATCTTTATTTCAGATACATCGTTGATCACATGGTACAAGGCGTGACATTAGAGTCATACTGGGTGGCTAGTGAAATCAGGATTCAAATCCTGGTAGAAGGTAGTGAGGATGTGTTTTTTTATAAATTGTTTCTCAATCTCCGTCCATGTTAAGTGCTAGTACACTTCCTCTAATATTATACCTACTTCATCCCTTTATTATTAACGTAGATAATGTATGCATACAACTTGAGTGGTCCCTAAGACCTGGTAAAAAAAAAAAGTTATCATTTTTGGTATTTTTTTCTATAAATTGTTAAATTAAGGACTAATAAATCACCAAAATGAAGTGAAACTTTGGGTTCATTAACTAAAATATAACTGACCTGTGTGAATAATTAGTTCTTCTTTTCTTATCACAGCATCTTTACTACCTGCTCAGTCTATTTACGCGCGTCTCTTTAAAGTTAAACCCTAAGCAAATTTAAATTTAAAAAAAGACCCACCTAATTATAATTTTTATTTTATACGTAGGACTAGCTATAGCCCTCTTTTTTCCATAAATTGTATTATGTTGACAAATGGTAGATGAAATTATAATAATAATATACTGACAGGGAATTATATATTTTTACAGATGATGTTGTCACCTGTAGACATCAAACAGTAAATACGTTGTTTGGTATATATAGTCATTACATCATTAATACATGAAAGGGATAACAGACTAAATCAATCTAAGAAATACATTAGTTGCAACATATAATCTACAAAGATTACCTCTAAACATAATAAATTAATGTATATAAATTAATTGAATTTAATATTCCCAAACAAATATTAAATAAGCATAATATTAATATAAAAAATAAATTGTATGTTGTACCGTACACATTATCACCCTTTTATATAAATTATACTTATAAATCTTAAGATATATGAAACTAAATAATATATATTGTTACAGAAATATCCAAACAGATAAATGATCACATTCAGACAAACAGCATAAATGAAATAATATATATCTCTACGGAAATATATTGAGGAAAAGGTAACATCTACGCTCACCAAAAAGTTTAGTCAATTTCCCGAAATCAATTTAAGTCATATATTGGCTAATATATCAGAAACTGTAAATTTTATAAAGATTTATTTCAAATATATTTTGTGTTACTTTTTGTGCTAAAGCAGATGTTAAGCTATTTTGTGTCTCAAAAATGTGTGGAGATAAGATAGAAATTGAAGATATCCGTTTTGGTAAATTACCATCTAAATCACTTACCCAGAAACATTAAATTCGCCATTTGGTTTTAATATTAAAGTGTGCCTATTTTTAATCAAAATCATAAAAACATAAGTTTAAAAAAAATTAATATGGCTCTTATTAAACCATCAGTAAGTTACCCTTAATTTTATCGCTGCATATCTGATAAAAAGTTTTTTGGGGAATTTTATCAAAACCATAGATACTAAGTTTTAGCCTAGTCGCTATAATAGTTTTGGCTCTAGGCTAAGATTAAAGAAAACGCACACGCAGACAGAAAGCATCGTAAAAAAATCTTTTTCAGGTTCAATGGGTCATGAAACGTCAGTCAATATACATCAAAATATATATATTTCGAGATTTTTGACGATCACAATAAATTTTTTCTACCTGAGAAGTTTTGAGAAACTAAGCATAGAACGACTCATCTTCTTGAGCAGTAGAGTAAAAGGGATTGACTCTAGATTTTCTATGTAGGTCACATGGAAGTCACATATAAACAAGATAATCTTAGATTACCCAAAATTTATATTTTGTTGACAAACTTTCCCGTGAGTGAAATGTAGGCTACTATTTTCATTGCTTGTGTGTGTAAAACTTGGAAATGAGAATCGCTTACATCTCCCATTACTGAAGTTACAACATATATTAATATTATTTTTTCTATAAACAAAAAAAAATATTTTATGTAGAACTGAACTAATATTATATATAAAGAGATTCAAGTAACAAGTTATTGTTTGACATCATGCCTGCCATTTTAATTGGAGCAAAAGTGTGTTTGTTTGATTTCATCGTGATTCACAAATAGTTCTTACCATATAAAAGGATAACATCTTTCCGAAAAAAAAAATCTTGTTTGAAATAATATTGTATTATTTTAAAATAAATATTAAAAACTGGTGAGATACAAAGAAGACTTACACTAATTATAAAATAATAATGGTTTAAATGAATTTTAGAAGTAGTTTTCAGAGTCAATTCTATTAACTACTGTATAAATAATAGTGAAAAGTTTGATAAAAAATTAAACATATTGCAAATTATTACAATAATAAAATTGAATCATTAAAACATATAATTTATAGTTACCAATCCAATTTATATTCATCTACTCTGAAGCCTTTTCACTTAATTATATAGAGGCCAAGGTTAGATTCGGTTGGAATTACCAATTGCGTTAAAAAAATTTAGTCACATATAATTCGTAGTTTTGGTGCAAATTCTGTGATATAAATATAGATAATATACCCACATGTATACCTAATCACACCGTCCCTTTACTGGTTAGGTAAGAAACCGTGCGTAAAGCTAAAAAACAGCACCTCCATACTTAATCCATCTTCACTAACTTTCTCCACACCTACCTATTCTTGTTTACTCCCTTCGCTTCAACAATATTCAAACACTGATTTCTCCATACTCTTTTATTCTTAAAACTCTTAATGTTTTTATTTTTAACCCATTTGTCTACTACATATACACAAAACTTACATGTCCTACCCCTTCATTTTGATCCACACACTCTACCTTCATATTATCTGCTTCGTCACTCAATCACACTCATCCTCTCAATTAATATAAAATGTTTTTATTATCCGGTTAAATCAGAGACAAAATCTCTCCTGTTTAAAATGGAGAAATATATGTATAAATAATAGATTATGAAGGCGTGGAGGATTGCGAAAAGGTTTATGAACATGATACCAAAAGCGACAAGAGTGCATAAAAAGAGGTATATTTATTGGCGTTTCTGATTATGAGACCAGTGATAACATTAAAATTAATTACGTTAGTTTCTAAAATATAATTTTGATAATTCTTTAGTTAATGTTGTTACAAATGAATTGATTTTAGTTACTTTTTTTCATTTAATAAAGGGCAGCCAATTTGAAAAAAATAAACCATTTTAGATGCTTAGCAATGGTACTTAAATGAAACTAAAGTTCCTCAATGAAAATACTAGCATTGTTCCATAGCTAGTTTTTTTTTTTTGCCATTTATTAGGTTTAAGAGTTGTCATATTAAAATATCAATAAGTGATTGGAATTTGATCACTCATTCTTCCATCACCAATTACCATCCAATTTCTAACGTAATGCAACTTAATTTTTTAATATCAACATCTCATTTCTTTGCTTGTAGGTAATGTAGAAATCATAAAACAGTCTAGCATAAAAAATTTTATCTAATCTTTTATAACATTTATTCTTTCAGGGTTTAAGGTAATATATACCCACGTAACTCTAGACAAAATCAAAATAATTTTATTATTATTTTATTATTTCTTTTTCTAGACACTATTTAATTATTTGTAGATTTTTGTATTTTAAGTATGAGTATATTTTTTCATTGTATCCATTTAGTTAAAATTTAAATGTTCAAAACATGTTGAATTTGTTATTTATAAATAAACATAAAAAATATTTATCAGTTTAATAATTATAAATCTAGCTTTATATTAATTTAAAGACTTAAAACGACCCCCTACTGTTGCGCTTAAATGTTCCGTATTTTTTTTAATATTTCACCTGATTTTATTAAAAAATATAGTTCACGCATAAGTTGAGATCCCTATTGAATTAGTATCATTACTCTTTAAGATTTAATATTAAGAAAGTAGGAATAAAAGAGTGGACATGGCAAATTTTCAAAGAGGTTTAAAGTGAAGTATTGCAGTTTAGAGGTAAAAGTATAGTCCATTCGCCATAGGAGTGTTTGTAACTGAGAACTAAGTAAAGCTAACAGATTTACTCTTATGTATCCATTTACCAAGCCACTTGATCTGTAAGACCATCGTATATTGATTTATTGTCAAATTTGGCAGTCAAAACTTTCACATTAAACAATTAAATTTTTAGCGTGTTTTTCTTTTAAGGGTTTTTTACATTTTCTGCCAGCTATCAGCAACCACCACTCCTATAGAGAATGGGCCTTAAATGGTTAGAAACAAATGTATAACATTTTTTTAAAACATATAACGTAGTTTTTAATAAGTTACAAAAATGAAAATTTTAAATAAGTGAAGAGTGTTTTTGTGATTTTGAAGTTTCACAAGTTTCGTTCAATAATAAATTCCACACTTCAAGGATATGCCCCTAAGAATAGGCAGTTACATAATTAATTGTATATAAACAAAAGTTAAAGGGTCAAAAACTTTTTTTTTTGTTCAAAAATGATAGCATGTTACTTAATTATTAATGCTATTTTATAGGTATTGATAGTATCTTTCAAAAGTTAAATATATAAATCACTTAACTTAAGGTATGAATATATGAACGTAGTTGAACTGACGTTTATGGCTGTCATTTACAGTTATTTCTACCATAATAAGGATATAGCTTGTTTATATTGTATTAGCGTTAATGTAGTTAGTATATATGCCAATATTATTATTCGAGCGAATGGAGTTCATTGAAGATAAATTAACCGTTTATTTATTTTATATATTTATAATAATTCATGTTTGGAAAATATTAAATAGAGGAAACATGATTGATTTGGTTAGACATAAAACTATTTTGTTTTGTTAGCATTAGAATTATTAATCTTCAAGGAGATGAAGGAAAGAAGCATACAATTTACTATTTATTTACTCAGATGTAGAGAAATTTCTGGTTTAAAAGACTAATCCATTCATTTATCCTACGTGTGTTGTTCATAAAGTGTACTGGACATATAGGATTAAGCTGCATTTTTTAAGAACAAATGGGAACTGATAAGAGGACCTCCACCTCCCTCGGACTTTCCCCTCTTCTCCCAAGAGGTGTGCTTGACTAAAAAATAAAAAGATAAAATGGTTTACTTGAAAAAAAAAATGGCTCAAGTACATACCTCATTCCCACTGCGGATTTGATTAATATCTGAGCATTAGTAACATGTTTTACCCCGAGCATTCTATCATTTAGGACAATTATATAATTAGCTCATGGCACTATCAAGTATAATTAGTTTAAGTGTTTAAAGGAGAGGTTCACCATCTGTGGATAGTGGGCCGCATGCGAATCACAACCGGTTACGGCGCTTATCTCAGCCTATCAGTATATTATCATGTAATGTAGTCTAAGTTAATTAACAACAGTGAACTTAAGGCAAGTAAATTATATAATAAAATTTAAAGTGTGAACTTTGTGAAGGATTTATATTGATAATATCGTAGGTCTCTACAGCTAACACATGAATGCATGTTTAGGAATATACGTTTACTACAATTGAGCCCTTATATATAAAACTCCAGTAATGTATTTAATGGTATTTAGATCTAAAAGGGTTTCACAGCTTGGATTTAATCTGTGTAGAAAATTTAAAGCAGAATTTATAATTGAAACATTGATAAATTTAAAACCTGTTACTTTTATTTTTCCACTGCCTTGTACATATTCTACCAATAGCTTGGAAGATTATCCATAGGGTATAATTTTATATTATCTATTTTTAATTGCACTGAAAAATTTACTTAATCATAAAATAATATAGGGTGGTATGTATAACTTAATATCATTTTGATAATAAATTTTAAAATTAAATTAGATGGCAAATTTGTCAAAGCCTTGATAATAAATAGATTAATGATAGAAAAACATCTCTCTATCTCTTAGTACTATAAATTTTACTATGTTAGTAAGGTATTTTTAATAACGTATAAGTAATTCTTATAAATATACATGTTTAAACAAAGTAGGTACTACTTATATATTAGTAATTTTAATTTTTATACTATTACAAGCACTGCTACGTTATATAAATAAATCGTGTAATTTATTGATACTAATCTTAAAATAAATTAATCCTTTAAAACCTTAACATTTTACAATAATACAACAGTAGATCATTTGAAGTTTTGAAGACAGTGGAGCCTATTCTAATAATAGGGCCAACTATATTATCCACCGACAAGCTATTCAATTATTTATTTACTCAAAATGAATAGTGTTTTAAATTCTTTTTTGAATATGTCAAATAACAACATTTATTTTAAAATAAATTACACTTACACTTTAAAATTTACACTCTATATTAATAAATAAAAATGTAATAGTTAATATTCTAATAAATATTTGTTTTCTTCAATACCTCAGATACTTATTGTAAATATAATATAATTTTTGTTTAACTCCAATTATCATTAAAAAAATTCTCAATTAAAAATGTGAATATTTAAATAATATAATTTTTAATGTGGGATTAATTTGCGCATCAACCCAAGGCTATATACATATTCTAAACATTTTTATAAAATTGAAACCCTAGAAATTATGTAATTATTAAAATCATTTTACAAGAGTAGAGCTAAAACATAATTTTTTTCATTTAAGTTTTATTTATTTTATGTTAACCATTTGCTTGGAATTCAAAATATACCTTTTTAAACAAAAAAGGTGATTATTACGTTTGATTGAATTATAGCATTAATTGATGGAGAATGAACAATAAATATAAAAATGGGACTAAATTGGAAACATAAACTTAGGTTGTCCCTTCACCGCGCGTTTCATTCAATCCCTCTCTCTACGACCACTCAACCTAACTCACACCCACCCATGAGAAAAGTTTATTTTTTACTGGTTATCTATAGAGGAGTTGTAACAACGTGCAACCTCTTAGCAGCTCCCCAATGTTCAAGAATGATGGGATGGCGTCACATCCTGATTCAGAGGATTACAGATGCTAGATTTGGATTACGTGGCAGTCTGTTGTGTAGAATCGACACCTGACAGTCGACATACGCTTCTTTCCTTTATTATCTCCCATTATTCTCCTTAGTTAAGGTACCTTCTATCATTTTCTGGGTTAGTTATTGTATTAATCACTCTAGGAGTGGCAATGTAAAACGACACTCGTCGGAAATTTCATTCGAGGAGGAGATAAGTTAAATTGTAAGAATAATAATTTATATATGTTTAAATCTTTAATACTAATAAATTGCATTATGGATTAAAATTCATAAAATAATACTTGTTAATTTATTGAGAATCTTAATTTTTTTAAATATATTTTCAAACTTTATTATTCACGTCATTTTCATTTTATTGTAGTAATGTATGATGTAAATTTATTGAAATTATTATATATGATCTTATGTTATGATTTCGTATAAGACCTTTATTGTAAAATATTTTTCTATATGAGGATGTGTGTCAATCAAACTATATATGTTGTTCTATCCCTTTTGGACTTATGAAATATTTTGAAATGATATATGTTTAACTTTTTTGTGATTACAGTGGCAATATGTCATTTCTAGGAAATAATACTAGATATTGGTGTCTGTCTTCAACTATTTGAATTCTTGGTTGGTTGATCTTACCCTAACCTATATACTAGCTCAGATTATTCAACCTAATCCCTTTTTTTGGGGGGGGGGGCAATTTTACCCAATATAACATAAAAATCTATTTGAGTAAACTGACATTCGGTTCTCTGTTATTTTATATTTTTCTTGTACCATCTGTATGCTCCCATCCTGTCCTTTTCTACAATTATATCAAAAAGGGCTACAATTATATTAGTTCATTCGTTTTAAGTAAATATTGTAGTTTACATCCATATTATAATAAATTTACATATACAAAGCAAGAAGGTAAAGATCACATAGAAAAACTATAAAACTTTTATAGATTCATTTAATTATACAAAATCAAAATCAGATGTTATCCTTTGTAATTTTTTGCTTTGTTTTGGACAGAAATAATTATCAAAGAGGAAAATTTAATGAAAATAATTCAATTAACTTGTCATAGCAGCATTTTACGTTTAATTAATTATATATCATCTGCAAACATACAAAAATTACTAATGAAATCTTAAACGGATATCAAAATGAACAAATGCGAGAGTAGAAACAAATTCCATTAGCCATATAAAAATTAAAATAAGATCATTGATTTACAAAGGAAATAATTCGTTTGATATGTTATTCAATACTAGGATTCTACTGAAATCTGTTAATATCAAAATATACAATAGTTGTTTATTTAGTAAAAATAATATATATTGCCTATTCTGAAAAATAATGCCATTATAATGTATGATTTAAACTACGATTATAAAACTTTACAATGTAATCAAATTATCTTTTATTTAGTGACAACAATGTTAAATAATTGTTTTACAAAACTATAATTTTACATTTTGACACGCCTTAGGTTAAGTTGTATTAGTTTTTGAAAAAACTAAAACTTACTCAAAATATAATTAAATGTAATTCAAATATTTTACTAAGTAAAAAATACAAGATTCATAATATAGCTTTATTTTATGGCAATATATAATAATTTATTTTACGCATTAAAATAGTTAAATGACAGCCTAATAAACCTAATAAACCTACAAGTAGGAATACATTTAGGTGTGAAGTATTCTAATTCTTTTTGAATCTACATTTTTCAATAGATCGAACAGATACGTTATAGTTTACTCTATGTGGTTTCTTACCCACGTCATTGGCCAAATGGTCTAAGGCATCACTTTTGAATTAAACTGACCTGTTCATGATGGGGAGATAAGGTTTCAAATTCCGGTCGGGTATTCTGAGGGGGGGCTTTCCACTTTTATTCTATTTAAATGATGGTAGATTACTTATAATTTGACTCCTTCTTCATCCCTACCGAATTAGAACAATAATTATAATTTACACGTATACACTTATTAAGTAGTAAGACGTGGTAGTAATGTACACGTATATTTATCAATATATTTCCTCTTTCACTCCAATGCAAATACAATTCCTCTAAAACTCTTCCTTCTTCATCCTTACATAATTACTGTATATATGCTACCAGTCCGGGCGGTTATTTAAATACAAAGCATGGTTATTACTCTCACAGTTTCCAAGTAGGTCTGGTAACCAGCTTTTGGAATTCACTAAAGGAAAGTTTTCAGTCCCCAATAATAGTTATCGTTAATTTAGCATCAATGAAACATTCAACAAGAGCGACAATAGTCAAAGCAATAAAATCTGCAAAAATAAAATATGATCTTATTCTCACCAATATAGATTTTTCATGCTCTGCGTACTTCTACCTGCCTATCAATGATTAAGGATAAGAATAAAGATGATGAAATTTAGAGTATAATGTATAATTACTCGTAGTTACATAAAGAGTAGAAAATTTAATCACAACTTGTGAATGTGGGGAATGACAGGCCTCCACCGTGGTTCGGATTCCTCGTTAAACTGTAGGTCCTCCATTTCATCTCACAATCACCCTACCATTACACATTAGCGTAAGTGCGTATAACCCGAATGGGTAGTAAGACGCAGTGCTAATAATAATAATAATAATAATAATAATAATAATAATAATAATAGAAATTCTTCAAGGAAAAACACATTTTTAGTACAATCGACTGATATTTTAATTTATACCTCTACGTCCCTGGAAAACCAGCCCAGATAAGGCTGAAATTATCCCACGTGTCTACCAATATTTGTCTCATCCTGATTCAATCAGTGACGTTGATATTATTTTTTGTGATCACTTTAATTTTATCTTGTGAGACTATAGAGAGTCCCGACTTGATTCAATGAGGCTATTGTGCCTGAATCTCTATCTGCATCGGTATTGAATCTGTTCATGGATCAAAATGTTATAGTTTAATACATGACAATAAAAAAAATAAAAAATTCATCACTTCTAAAATAGGGGGTTTCTCTTAACACGACATATTATTTACAGCCAAGCTACTATATGCTGTGCTTAGTTTTTAAATAGAGTGCTAATATATTTTATAAAGGAACTTTAAACACCGATTAAATAGCACCAGGATTTTTAGAATTTCAATAAAGCGTTCTCCAGCTCCAACCCAAATTTTTAAATAGAAAAACTTAATTATGGTTTGTTTTTAATTTGGTTAATCTGTTGATATTACACATTTTAAAACCTATTAAAAACTAATATAATGAGTTTTTTTAACTCGTGGTTTGGATTCGAATAGAGATTGAAAATGTTTAAAATATAAAATTTAAGCTATTTAACTTAATCTAATAGCAGATAAATTAATTATAAACAAATTTCAATGTCACTACCCACTAACCAAATTACTAAACATTTTATCTCGGATATCTATCAAAGTGATCCACTCTTCACGCGGTATAATGTGGACATCTCAGGAGTAATAGCCCGTTCAGTTGAGTGTTTGCACCGCGCTAGAGTTGCCAACTTTGAGACAAAGTACTCCCCTTTTAATTCCCAAAGTTATAACTCAGGTTTAAGATGCTATCTGAAGTAAGTTAATCAACCACCGCAGCTAGCTTGAACTTAAACGGTTTATAGAGCAATTAGTTCTCAAGACACATAGGTGATTAATGGCAACGGATCGATACTTAAACAAATCGAGTTTGAATATTAGTTTTGGATACGTGGATATAGTGAGTTTCATTATTTAGCTTCTTACATTAACTAATATAATTGGTATAAAACAATAAAACAGTAGTTATAATAATAACACTTATATTTTTAGATCTAATTTTGTCTGATTTCTGCCATTCTTTTGTAGCTCACCGCATTAATTTATTTTGTAAATTTAATGTATCTCATCTCTTTTTACCCACTTAACTATATGTAAACCAGGTTAATAAATATTTCATTTTCACAGTAATTACTTGTATTATTATGATGATGATGATGATAATAATAATTTTGCCCAGGGAAAGTCCAAATGTTCTAATAGTACATTATTTCCATGTCTCGATTAGATGAGGGTGAAAGTATGAGGTTGTTAGTGAGTATGATGGTGTGAGACCTGTGGAAATATTACCTAGCTTAATTAATCAAACCCTGGAAACCGTTGACGTAGATTCACTTTCGGGAATAGCCTTTAAGGTACCAGGTGAGAATCAAACTCAAGGCCCCTAGGGTCGTAGCCAGTTGCACTAACCACTATACCACGGGGTCGGCTATTCTTAAAATGATATTACCAATAATGGGTCATGACATCTACACAACTGATGATTTTAATTACTCTTTTGGTTGTTTTTTTCTACAAAATCAGTACAAAGTAGTTAATTCACTTATTATATTCCTGAAACTACTATTTAAAACATACTCATGTTTACAAATTGGCTACTCTTAATTACTTGAATGGGTAAGTTAATCAATTCCTCATGAAAATAAATTAATCATGTTGAGTATTCATACTTTTTTTCCACTTTTAAAATACTTAAAACCAAGTTAAATATTGATAAATCCGTTAGGATGAACTCAATATAATTTTCTTAAAAATAATCCCAAGGAAATTTCAAATTTGATCTAAAGTAATTCAATGAGAAGATTATTATCATCTAACCTTGAAATTAGCACAAACATTATAAATTATCCCTTGTTTAACATAAAATAAATTGAGGTGTAATTTAATTTGGTGTATAGCTCTGCTTTAACTTTTTTCTACGCCTTGGTTTTTAACTAAAACAATTTTGTCCCTGTATTATTATAAAACTACTATGTACTCTTTAAAATTAAAATGTCAAGTTCATTTATGCATGCCAGAATGGCTGGAATTCCAAGAATAATTTTAAGTGTGGTTCACACATTTGTAATACCTTGTTAATTTAATTTTTTTAGCCTCATAAATGAAACATCTCTCTTATCATGCAAAAATGTGCTCTACACAAAATAATAAACACAATTAATGATTGTAGTTATGTACCTGTTTATCTTTTAAATACCTCATCTAGAGGGGTTAAGAAAATTCTACATGTACCTACTTTTTACTTTCTAATAATTTTATTTTATTTTAATCAACGTGACTTCAGCAGGAATAAATATAATGCCACTAGTCTAATTAGTCTGATAGAATTTCTAAGGCATCTTACCTAAAAGGTTTCTACAAAAGCTCAGAATTATGCAATTTATATCTACAAAATAAAAGCTTTTTGAGCTATGCCAGATTAGTATTAATAACTCAAAACTTAATTAGCGTTTTACATTCTAAGTCTTATATAAACTGGTGTAGCAGCTAAAATTATAAATTATATTAATTAAAATTATAAATTAATTTTTTTATCTTTTACTATCAAATAGATAAGCTAATCCATAACTTTCCAATCCTCTTGTGACATGTCATAAGATTAAAATTTAAGCCCCCTTCCATTTATTTTGTTCATGGATGAAATTGGTAAATTGATTGACTTTTTGAATATGTTCTAAACTTATTAAAAACATAAAATTCACTTACAAATTGTATGGTCTATAAATTTTATAGACTCGAATGTCTATAAATAGCTCCAGAACTAAGCACATACCCTTACTAGAAAATCAAATAGTATTATCTAAGCTATAAATTATTTATTAATATTTAATTATTTCTTTTCTATTCTTAGACATTAATATTTAAATCCACTCTCATGTTTACAATGTTATTTCTCACTTAATTAAATCGTTTGGCATCAATGAGTTGATAGCTTATTAATTTACTAAAGTTGATGGTTTATTAATTATGTACCCCCAAGGTTACTCTTAAAGTGATAATTCCTTCCTTGACTGAATACATTATGGCCATATATTATTAACTGCGCCATAGTGTAAGCAATAAAAGTTATCTCGCTACTTTTCCAAGTAAATGGAGTGTGGTAAGGTCTGTTTTTCATAAATATAATCTAATTTGTTCAGTATTTAAATTATCATCAATTTTGAAATTATATATATATATAAGCCTTTATGGTTGTTCAACCCTGGAATATGGATCGATGATGATGATTAATATCCCAAATTAATAAGGTATTGGAAATGGCATTAAATCATTATGTTCTAACCTGAAGCTCAATAATAGATAAGCCTCTTTGCGTGAAAATTCAAAATAGATACATTTTATTCAAAAGTGAAATTTAATTATATTACATTTTGTTTATGTCGCTTTAATATTATTATTGTATTTAACTATTTAAGATATCATGTTGATTGTTTAGTTCTTTTAAGGATTGCTATACAAAATATAATCAATTTATAATTTATTTTATAGCCGAGGCCTACTCTACCGATAATTATAAACTAAGTTTGGTCGTCAATATTGTTTGAATGTCCGAGAAAAATATTCCCTCTTTTACAGATCAGTTTGATTTAGTTGTTAGGGCTTTATGGTATGTGAATAGTGCTTCCAAAGCTTAAAAGTATGATTTATAAATCAAATCAAGGAATGATTTTAGTAACAATAATTTTCTAATATTATTCTAAAACAAGTTTAATAAAAAACAAAAGAAGAACTATTTAGTGAAAGTAAACCATTGAAGTCCGTTCTAGCAAATCAGAGCATAGACCCCCACGTGACTTTGTTTATATCAGGTCTCATCTTAGGGTGAATCAATAGTAAACAATAGCTGACATGACAAAGCCTTAACATTTTCCCCGGCTACTAATTCACTCTCAATTTTCGGTTGAGCAAAATATTTCATTTATTTTGTCTAGAAGGTATTGAATGGAATCCTACATTATTTTATCAATGTGTTATACATCCATAAACAAAATATTTTGGCGTTGTTTCGATTAATGAGTGAAAATGTCTCGGAAGAAATATATTTTTCATAAGAGCCCAGCAGTCTGCTTGAGGCCAATTAGGAAAGTGGCAAGTGCGGTAGTCACGTGGGCCAATCACAGCCCGGCCTTTTTGGCTAGTGCCATTTCAATCGTTGGCCGTACTCTTACTATAAAGATCTTTACCGAACGGGTAGTTAAATGCGGTCAAAAAAAACTTGCTCTTTATTTAAAATGTGCAGTACAACTTTTTGTTTGTAAAGAAACACACCCAAGGTATTCTGTGTATTTAGACGGATAACGCAAAAGGTTAAGCCATTGTCAATATTTTAACTCAGAGTTGGCTTTGCTATCGATTTGTAAGAAACGTTACAGCCGTCAGTGATGAATGGCTATCCGATCTGTTTCGCGGTTTTTGTCAGAGCGAGGCTTGGTGGGACTAGGAACAAAATATTGAGCATTTTTCTGTAAAAAAAAACAATGAAATAATGAATTGGTCCTTTGGGACTGTTTTTGATTAATTGATAAGTTTTCGAACCAATTCCGAAACTACACACAATATCTATGGTGGTATTTATGCTATATATGCTTGTATTATACACTCAATACTTATTTAACGTTCTATAATGTTGGTACCAACACGTAGCAACAAAATATTTTAACATTTGTTTTAGTTCTTTAAATTTTAAATATATTAATATCAACGTGAGGTATGAACACGTATATTAATAAATGCTATTACTTCTAAATATTACTAAGTATATCTTACTAGGTATTTACACATAACAATGTTTGTTGCTATCAATATTGATATATGAATTACTAAACTTATAATTTTCTATAAATATATATATATATATATATATATATATAAAAATTACTAAAATTATAATAATGAAGCTCCTTAATGAATCTATCTTCATCATTTCCCAACTGTCGTTTTCCCTTCCGATCCCAGGGTGATTCCCATGGGCAACCATATTATGAGTGTGGGCAAACCAATGTTGGGCTTAGGTTTGCCCCAAAGTCCGTGGACCTCGTTCTGGAGAGATTCTTCAATCATACCAAATACTTTTATTTGCAGTGTCATAATTATTTACTATCCGCAATGATACAATACCAGGATGTTTTTTGTTCTGATCTAAATTTACTTTGATGTAATGAAGTGATCTTCTCTCTCCATAAAGTCCACCCTGATCCAACACCCCTCTCTACAGTTCACACTCACGCGGGCAATCCACGAACCAAAATTGGCTGCGCAAAGGATCGCACCAAGGACAACGCCGTGACTGAACACATCACTAAATTTATTAATATTCTAGACTAATATATGAATCACAAAGTTAAAATTAGTATATACTGATATATGAATCACAAAGCTAGTATTAATATTTACTAATATATGAATCACAAAATTTATATTGATATATACTGATATAGAAATCACTATTTTTTTTAATTTATAGGACTGACCTACTGATATATAAATTATAACGTTGATATTAATCTATAATGAGCTATGAATCACAAAATTTATATTGATATATACTGATATAGAAATCACTATTTTTTTTAATTTATAGGACTGACCTACTGATATATAAATTATAACGTTGATATTAATCTATAATGAGCTATGAATCACAAAATTTATATTGATATATACTGATAAAGAAATCACTATTTTTTTTAATTTATAGGACTGACCTACTGATATATAAATTATAACGTTGATATTAATCTATAATGAGCTATGAATCACAAAGTTTATAATAATGACAAAATTTATAGTAAGCTATAGCCTTATTATATGTGAAACATAAGACTTAAATAACTTTATTAAGATTTGAATAACACATTTTCTATTTTTTATTCATTCTACCATGTTAATAATAATTAATAAATTGAGATATGATTTAAAAATCCCAGTGCTTGTAATGAAAAACCACGACTAGTTTTGGTTGCACTTAAACATCCATTATTGATAATATATTATTTCATTAAAAAATTATTTGAGTTATTTAACGTTATATTTATGAAATGAATGATTATATCAGCACACAATCAATAACCTAAATTAAATCTAGAACAGACACAACATCCAGCTTCTCAGCCGCTAATTTATGACTGTGAAAAGGGAGATCAAAATTTCACTATGGATACACTTTTTCAAACATGCGAGGAATCGAACTCGGTACACTTATCTCAGTAGGCAGACACGCTACTGACTAAACTAGAGTGTCGGACGAATATATATTTATTACTTTCTCACCAGCTCTAGGAAAGAGTGAGTATTGTGATTGTCAAAGAAATTGAATTAGTGATTTTGATGGTTGTTGACGTTTTATAACCGACTGAACCCAAAATTTGTTTTATCGATATAATATGTCTGTCTGTCTCTCAGTGTGTCTTGTTGTTTCTCCCTCGGTCCAGAGACGAGACAATTTTAACGTTTGAGCTAGAAATTGTTATTTAGGGTTTTCATAAGGCTCCGCAGGCTTTTTTGGAGTTAATTATCCAACCCTATATTTAATAATAGTTTAATTAAGGGCGAAAAGGAAAAAAACATTGTTTTTATCAATATTAACTCTAATTGTTTTGATTAAAACTGGTATCTATTCGCTGTTTAGCATTAAAAACAAAATGGAGCATCTTAAATTTTACGGGAAAATTACCTAAAGGTTTTTATTTTTATTTATTTATTTGAGGTATTTAACGTGAGATTTATAAACCGACTGATTATATCAGCACAAGAGAATTTCTATGCGTAAGAGCGAAATGTCTTACCATTTTTGCTTGGAAAGGTATTTTCACATACCTTCCAGAGTTCTTTTAAATAACACAATTGACACGAGACAGACGGTTTTACTTCCACTCCGAAGGAAGTTATGCTACGTATTTTTATAGCTCAAGAAATATCCATCGAGCTCGACTGGGTTTGAACCTTAGAGCATCGGTTCCTGATGCAATCACTTAACTCCAAGACCACCGAGATCGACTAAACTTAATTAATCATTTGAATAAACTTATATAAGTACACAACTTAAAAATATCTTAATTCTAGAACAGAGATATAGCCTATTTAAACAACCTTTGATTTATAAATTTAAAATTGAAATCTTTGATTTAACTAAAAATAATGTATTTTCGCTATAGCATGAATGGTATTAATTTAATACCTTCTCCCTCAATGGTTTTTCACTTTCCTTCCACGAAAATGCTGTTATACTTCCCATAAATTCAACCTTTCTCATCCCTAGTATATCAGGGTAATTAGGACGTAGGCGTATAAGCTGAATGTGTAGGAAATTGTTGTTCTAAAAAATACGTATAAATTTAAGGTCCTTTAATGATTTGAGTTTAAAAAATATTCATATTCACGATACATTGACTATAGTTTTATAAAACTTGTAATATTCGCTCATTTATTTAAAATATCATAAAATATTAAAATTATAAATATAATTTAGTTTCAAAATCCTTTTAAATCTATGACTTTTATTCGGGAATAAATTTTCTTATTGATCACAACAAAATTGGCTTATTTAAACTCAATGTTTTAGCTTGCTCAGAAAGTTCAATTATTATGTGCAAACATTTATTAACTTTTGTAGAATATTTTTAATGTTTTTGAAACGTATTATTTAGAATTCTCTCCACGTTTTTCAGAGCATTAGTTTATAAAGCTTCTGTAGGCCTCACTGAAACAACAAAGAAATGTAGGACGTGATTCAATTTCCATACTAAACAAACATATTCTTAATTCCAAGATGTTTGTGAAATATTTGCGTTGCTAATTTTTCGTTACTTAATCAAAGCATCGTAAGAATTTAGCAAAAAAAAAAAAGTAAGAGCATAAAAAGAGATGTATAATTAAACATTCTTATCGTTTACTACGACATAGAAAGATTGTTAAAATAGCATAGGACGGCTAACTTGAACAAAACTTTCCGCTGTCAGCTAGTTATACATCGCATCGTTTTGTACATTCAGAGTAATGTAGGAGTAATTTAATTTCTTAATTCTGTGTCTTAATTAACTGCTTGATATTCTGTTTAAATGAATTATTTCCCAATAGTATTAAAATTTAAATAAATCCAACATCATTTTAGTCTATAAAGTTAGCTTTTATAAAAACTAAACTAGTAGATTTACAATTATATAACATACTCTACACCACTATCCCTAATTTTAAATATCAAATTAGATGGATTGACCAGATGAATGAAATTCATTTAGGACATAAATGTTAGGGCAACACTGTATTACCTTTATTCATAAAATATATTTAAACAAAACACAGTTAACGTTAGTCCATAGAATTCACATATAGATGAAGAAGATAAATAAAGAATTTATAACTACCTTTAGTACACATGCGTGAATAAAGAACATGTCCAGTAAGAACCTATCATTAAAGATCTAAAAGAATTTTATTTAATGTAATACGAGCTTTTTTATACTATTATAGTAATTTATTTTACTTAATTTTGATGTAAAACTCATCAATATTGAATAAGAGTAAGTCTATTTAATCTTTTTTCACACTGTTGGCAAGAGTAGACCAATCAAAAACGCGATAAAGACTACTTTATCAACTATTATATACATTGATTATCTCTACATACAATGTGTATCTATTCTACTAGGAGTTTGTATAATAAACGTATTCATTATCTTAATATTTTCATTAATGTTTTAATTTAACTCATTTTAATTCCAGAATATCCTGAAATGTTTATTATCAACCTCTCAATCTCACGGTAGTTTTTATATCCTTGTATGACTTTGAACACTGTTTTCCAATTGGGTAGTTAATTTTTAAAGAAGGAAAGACTAAAATAGTAATATACTGTTCTTACCATTAATTAATTATTAACTTTATATATATGGTGTATGAGGTGGAATGGATAACACTATCTCAATATAGAAATAATATGTAGTGAAGTGGATGAAATAAAAATAGCTGGAAATAGAGATAGGAAGCAATGAGGTTGACTGGATGGAACTAGCTCAATATAGGAGTTGGGTTTAATGAAGTAGAAGGGATATAACTAGCTCAAGATAGGAATAGGGTGTAATGAGGGGAACTAGATAGAACTAGCTCAATATAAAGATATAGTGTTATGAGGTAGATTGGATATAACTATCTCGAGTTAAGAATATCGTGCAGTGAATTATAGTATAATAACAGCACTAGCTAGTATTAACAACTTTACTCTTCGCCCGAGAAACAATTAGAGCCTCAGTATACTTTGTAGTTCCAGCTATAAACAGAAAACCTAGGTAGTTGGAAATTGAAACAAATAAAAATGAAGATACTATAGTGAATATTTAATTTTATTCCTAAACAACGAAACACAATATGAAACATTTGAAAAAATACGAAAAATTCTCGGAATACCTATTTTCCGGCTACAATTAATACAAATACGGTATATAGATACCACATAAACCTTTTGGATTTATTTTTATAACCTTCCAAGAGAATAATTGGGGAGAATTTCCTTGTCTCAAAGTCAACCCTGCCGCTACACTCATGGGATTCTCGTTGCCATGGCATCTATTACATTTCAATGTTTCCTAATTGGGCTTGACATAGCTTCAGATAATCCCTTTGGACCGCGATAATAATTGCCGTTACAATATGAATATTCCACACTGTCCAACCAGCAGCTTAGCTCCTCTTTGGTTCGACACCTTAGCTAAATCGGTAGCCTGTCTATCCAGTGTGCTAAGGGTCCCGGATTTAATTGCTAGAGTGGCCGATAACTGTATTGTCGTTGAAATTTAGTTTTTACCATTTCACAATAATGAATTGACGGCCGGGGGCTGGATGTTGATTTTTTNTTTTTTAGATTTATTTAGTTTATAATTTGCTTGGTAACATAATCAGTCTATTCAGAGAATGCACGTTAAATATCTCAACTAAATTAAATTATATATTCTAGTAACTTAGATCTATATATTTTCTTAATATTTGGTTTTTAAAATACGTGTAATTAAGTTTCCTAGAAGAGCATTTTGAATAATTTATTATTTATATTTAGTTATGAAATTTTACATACATTACTGTTTTTAAGCCTGTGGCCTGGATCGTTATTTCCTTCAAGCAATGTATTTCCCACTAATGCCTTGCTAGGAGTGTCGTAGTTTTTAATTATGAATAATCCTTCTTATTAAAATTGAGACTGTTATTTTTTACATACACACTAGAATATATTGATTACTCTCCCAGTTTATGTAGCCTTCCCGTTAAGTTAAGATAATCAGTAAATAACATTATCTGAAACCTTTGTTCAGTCAGTAGAGTGTCTGTTTACGGAACTAAGGGTCCTGAGTATTATTCTTGGCATGGGTGAAACATTAATCATAGGTAAAAAATGGGTTTACCCTTACACATTGATAAATTAACGACAAGGGACAGGATGTTGTGCTGGTCATAATCTTAAGTTAGAATATAAGGCATAAGACAGGCCTAGCAGACCGTTAGTGTAAAATATATGTCTTTAATTAAAAATTGACCCAGATCATAGGCTGAAAACTATAATGGATGTAAAATAAATATATTATATTATATTGTAGTTTGTAAAAATATTATGTAAATAAATTTAAGCTATATAAAGTATCTAATAACACAATTAGAATCGCAAATTAAGGTAATGCAGAGAGATAACGCTCAAAGATATTTTATTTATAGAAAGAACGAAGCTGAAAACATTCAATATAATTATCATTAACGGTTTGAAAACCATTCAGGTAATTATACAAACTCTGCAATAATGAATTAAAAGTTTTGTACAAGCTATATAGTGGTAATATTGGACTCAAAATATTGTGATTGTGTAACATTATTTTTTTGAAACAGCATTCATTACTTACATTCTCTCAAATACTATGTGTGTGATTGAAAATTTTAAAATTAATTTAAATTTGATAATATAATGTAGATTTGTACTTTAACAAACTTAAATATATATCAGAGAATTAATTAAGGAAATACGTAATACTATCTGTGGCTTGGTGCTAAAAGGGCAAATGTCAAAAAAGGTAATTTTTCAGGAAAGGCTTTCAAAGATTTTGCTATTTCTTCTAGTGATAAAATCTTCCACAATTATGTCTCAATGAAATTAAAACTTTTGTGGCTTAACATCCATCAAGCATACATCTAGAAAATAAAAATTTTAGTTTCAAGGTCATTAAGGACTTAGAGTTAGACATGACTTTGGCCCTTGTTGCATAAAAGAATAAAAATCAATACATTAATAATAATTAATCAAACATGACATTGGTCCAGTAAATTAATAATTTATTATTTCATATTTTCTTGAATTTTAAAGGAAAAAATATTTAAACTAGGACTATGATTAATTTGAGCCTTGTATTCAATTAATATTTAAAAAATAAAGAAGAAAACATTGATCATTTATTTATAATAATACTAAACAGATCAATTATCAAATTCAACTATCCAAAGATCTTAATTTCTATTTTAAAAAAAAAAATTTGCTACCTTTAACTTCTTCACTAGTAAATAATAATTTTTAAATTTAATTATTTAAATATTGCTTTTATGTTAGAACCTGAGAAATATAAATTTAATAATAATCATCATTAGCTATTTTTATTGTTTGATGTAAAAAATCTAACACCAATTTCTAATTTAAAATTTTCTCACTCAACATTTTCAACCATTCCTAAATCTTCATTTAATTAATCTTCATCTGGTAAATAATCCTCTTTGTTAGCCATTCCAATAATCGACTCATAGAAGGGCCTACTTGTGGGATGTACGAACTTGAGCAGTGAAATCAAATCCTGAACCTTCTTTTCTGGTAACGCTATAGGTGTTTCGTGAAGAGGAATCAATAATGTTTGTGGATCATCGTCGGATGAATATCTTGATCTGGTTTTTATTTTCTTTCATGATAGATCTAAAGTATTAAATGCTTCATCGGATTGAAATGATTGTTGTAAAATATTTTATCAGGACTATCGCTGCGATACTGCATCCATCTGATGGTTTGCCATCCAACCGACTTTCCTTCCTCGTTAGTTTTTCGATGCACATAAAGATTAGTCAAGAGGTTTTGAAAGTTGAAGAATTGATCCTGTTGTAATTCAACAACCAAAATAGGGGGTTTTCTAGGCACAAGTATAATTAAATTTGCCCAGTCTTTCGGCAAATCAATCTTGGCTGTCGTTCTCTTTTTTACCTTTTCGATTGATGCATGGATAGTATCAGCCTCCATGTGAGTATGGCCGGGTACAAGAAATTTATGGTTGATTTCAATGATATTATTTCTTCCTTCCTTTCTCAAATCACACAGTAAATTTAGCAGCATTACTGAAACGTAAATGTTGCGATTTTGTCCAGGACAACAATCACTGTACATATTGACTTTCTCAATATTTGGAGGAAGTGACTTGAGATAGTGACTAAGGCACGATGCTATTTCCTGTCCACCTCGACCAGCCACAGTTTCGTCCCATAAATAACAAATTGGTGTTCCTTTATTTCCTCTTGTCTCAAAAATAGTTAAATTCAGTGTCCATAGCTGCCTCTTGTAAAAGGCTATACCAATTTCAAGAAATGGTGTGGGAAGGCACTTCTGCTAATCAAAAGATATTGTCACAATATTTTCATTATTTGTGCTTCTTGTTTTGTCTAATCTCTTTTGATCATACGATGCTTCAGCTAACACCAAATGCTGGTTCTTTTCCTCTGTAGCTTTCATCTTTTCTGTCTCGTCCATTGTTGATCCAATTCTCATTTCCAGCATGTCACATTTTCTACAAGTGTCATTTTTGGGCTTGTGAAAAGATATATTAAACTTTTCAACAAATATATTTCTATATGTAGGCTCAGATACTTGATTTATGTTCTTATCTTGACAGGTGACTGTGTAGAGTCGATACATTTTAGATATTGATAAATCACTATTTAAATAGAGTTTATCAGTGTGAGAGCGGGAGTAATGGCTCTTGTAAGATGGAAACATTGAGATGTGATCAATAACATTCTGTTTTTCTTCATCTGAAACACATGGATGGTTACCATGACGGCCCCTTTTGTCATCTGGACACATTCCACTACCTGAAGTTCGCTTCTTCTCTACAATCGTCCTAACTTTCTTCAGGGTTATTGATAAAGTATTTAGGTACATGGTCTGACACACTTCTGTCTTTCCCGATTTTGTTTCAAAAATATAACTTCTAGAAAATTTACGCTTACTCTCTTCATTAGTAGTACTGCGGCGTTGACTATTTTTCACAGATTCTTGAACTGAGCTTGCTATAAACTGATTTTGACTCTCAGCACTAAGCTTATAAAAGGTCATGAAAATAACCTCTCGCTCATCATTTGTAATTTTTTGAGAACATAAACGCCTACATGTACACGGAGGTTTCAATTGTTTGGGTGGTTTTATTATACCAGTAGTAGACTTATATTTTTGGCCACTTGTTTATAGACTTTTTCAAATATTCCGGGACCACAAGCTAGGGTTCCTTTTGCGTTTCCTCGAAGATTCCTTTTCCTCTCTTTTCTTTCTTCCTCTTTTCACCTTTTTTGACAATGCGTTCACCTCTTCATTTTGAGACGTGTTTGGATTAGCATTTTCTAATCCATGTTTAATTGGTTGATTTGGTAAAGCTTTAATTTTCTTCACGCTGAAATATTGTCTGCGTGATGGGTTTCCATGTTCTTGGGACTCTTCGTCAGTACTTGAAGAATTTTCAACTATTGATGGTGGTACAAAATCCTCTGATGATTCTGACAAACCGCAGTTAGAATCTTCATAACTTTTTCCTAGATCACCACTTATCATTGAAATCTTATTTCTCAGCTTCATGTATTGTGGAGCTTCTTGTGCATTCTCTTGTGAACAATCATTCACGTTATATTCCACACAATTAGCCATTTGTTGTGTATTTTGTTTGTGAGAAGTTTCAGCTTGATCATAGACGTGTTGATGATATTCTTTACTAATTAAAGATGAATCTAAGTTAACTGAACTTTCGGTAGTGCCCACAAACTCATCTGAAATTAATTAAAAACATCAATAATAATAATAATAATAATTATTATTATTATGCTTACCAAAAACTTCAAGCATTATTTTGATATGTTCTGAATATCACCGCCATCTGTTGATTAAGTTATAGCTTTTAATTTGTTTGGTGTTATTTTTTCTCCATAAGTTGGTGTAAAATGATTAGGTTATTGTGAGTGGAGAATAATTCAGGGTGATCTCATATATGATTTAACTGTCTATGGTAGTAATTTATTATGTTCTAGAAAGTTATTTTATAAACAGCTGTATCTACTCATATTTAACAAAAATAATTATATTTTATGGTATTAGTTATAAGAAATATTAATTGATAAACCCACCACATGTATAACCTAAAATTATATTTTATTTTAGTAATATTTTCCGTGCACGTGTATATAGCTACTTACTTCCTTCTTTCATGTTTTCTTTATAACACAAACCAACCAGAAACTTTCCTCTGCTCAAAATTTTAACACAGTACTTTATATAGTTGTCACAAGATCAATAATAAAATAATATTCTAAAAAAGAGGCAAACTGGCAATCAGCCGTTTTTAAAACAAGTACTGACAACCAATGTCCTATTAATTTCTCCAGATTTTAGTTGTAAGAAAGGCCAAACTTGACATTAGCCTTTCTAGGCTTAGGTATATGTATTTCCATTTGGCCAATGTCTACTTTGGCCATTCTAACAATTCATTGATCAACTAAAATCATATAAATTCAATATGACATTGGTATATCTGATTCAAAAAATTTAAAAAAAATGATACCATATACATTGGCCCTTCTAGAATATGAAAATATAGAGTTTTTAATGTATTATGATCAAATAAAATGAAAATAGAAAAAAGTTGACATTGGCCCTTTTAGCATCTATCCACAGCTATATATTACAGAGTTTTAACATAAGGGATATTCTGTAATTTATTTATAATAGATTTAAATCAACGCAAATCAATCAATCCATTTGACTTATAACCACCTTGGAATACATTCTAGGTGTTTGAACCACTAGTAAACGTCTTAAGTGTATTAATATCATATAAATATTCTAATTTATTTTGGTTACTATTACACTTATCCCAGTTGTATGAAATATGGTGTGGTAAAGAAAACTTTACTTGAAATGTATTTTAAGTGATTTCAAAACATCTAATTGATTCAGTTGTGATAATATCTATATTATCTGTATTTACCTTTGAGTAAGAATACTAAACATATAGCCTCATCGGGAGGCACATAATCACATACACATAGGGAAAGAGACCAGCCATAGTACTAATTTGTTGACACCTGTTTATTAGTCATCGACCGCTGTTATCAACAGATCTTTCTGTTGTTTATCATTATACGAAATGTTTAAAGGATATTATCATAAAACCCAGTCAAGCAAACTGACTAAAATTTATATGTATGTCTTGTTCAATACCTTTTGTTAGTTACTACTTAATTGTTTTCTCCTTTAGAAAACTTTTACCTGTAGTCTTGCGCCTGCTCAGCCCTTGTAGCTACAGCAAACCATCAAATTTCACCAAGTCTTAGTTTTTTGCAACAAGCTTCAAACTTATAATTTTGTAATCTTATTGTAAGCCTAATTCTCATTATTTCTGTTTTTAATAAATTTATTTATTGCTAAACAAATTATTTTTCCCTTAAATTTCACCTTGTTTTTAACGTTATCAAATTAATACAGTAGTATTATTTTGTAACAAGAGGAACTTTTTGAAATTTAAAACACGTACCTATTGTTATAGATGAAACTAAAATTTAAACTATACAAAATGTAAGAAAGAAAATTTATTCTAAATTAAAAAAAAAAACTACATCAGTGAGTACGTGTACTAAATTTTGGGGTTAATCTAGTACTAATTTTTCTAAATGATTTCTCGCTCTTTATATATGAAAATTAGGATATACCTATATTTGAAATCTATTGTCGTGTTATTTAATAAGTTTCTAAAAAGCCCTCATTATATATCACAACTAAAAAAACTAAGCTACGTTTCTTATTTTGATGCATTTAAAACATTTTTCTGAAAAATAGGTCACAGGGTTATCCAGACTACCAAAGAGTACTATGTTCCAAATTATGTTAATAACTCATATTAGCATAACAGCTAACACTAACTCACAACAAACTGGCTTTCCGATAACTGTGAAGTCAAGGTTCAAATGCAAATTGGGTGCAAAAAGGAATTTTTACGCTAGATAGTTCCACTTTTCATTTTCGCAACTTACATGTACACTTTCTCAAAATTCAACCTTACTTATTCTTAAAACCTAATTGTGATTAGTAGGTCTACATACACTTCATCCTGAACCGGTAATGAAACACGGTGATAAAAATAAAATTATTGTATTGGTAGATACAAAGGGTCTTTTGTATAACCAAGAAATGAATGCAAACGGATATTCCATTCATACTGAACAACTTTTATTTTACAGTTTCATGTTTAAAATATGTTATCTTTATAAGTTAATGTAAAAACTATTTTTTAAATAAATCGTCAGTAAATTATTATTATTATTATTATTACTATTATTATATGAATGTATTCAAAGGAAACCCAGTAAACAAAACTATCTATTTTTTATAATCTTCACAGACACGTATTTGAACAAAATATCCAAGTCCTTTATTAAAATATTCTAGTTTTTGAGACGTTATCTATAATCAAACCATCATTAAACCAATATTTCCTTGAAAAAAATTATAATGGTTTATTTGTCATGTCAAACACACCCTAGATATACATTTTAAACACCATTATTAGAGATATTTGGGATTTAATTTGAAGTTTATAAAATCACTAATCGGTAAATTATTTTTAATTGGAGGGCTAGGGTCAAATAAAAATTAAAATTTGAAGTAATGCCCTATAACATAGTATAAATACCAAGTTTGAGCAAAATTCATCCAACCATTTCAGATCTGAGGCCAAGATCAAACACATAAACAGACATAATTGTATAATCCACGGTCACACATAAGACTTACAGACTCGTTATAACCTTGAAGTAAACAGTTTTCACAATTACAATACTTTCTTTTGACATGAAAAAACCCGCCTCGGTGGTGTAGTCTGCTAACGCGCTTGTCGTGTTGAGCTCGACTGCTGAGGACGGGGAGATCGAGGTTCCAATCTCGGTCGGGTGAACTGGGGGTGGTTTTTCCTAAATAGCTTTTCACTCTCCCTCCATGATAATGCGGGTTCACTTCCTCTAATTCAACCCTCCCAAATCCTAATCCATTAGCGTAAATATTACTTAAAGCGTATAACCCGAACGGGTTGTTAGACGCGGTGCTAAAAAAATATATGAAATAGTAAAAATTCAAATTGCTATATAAAAATAAATTAAATAAACGAACATTAAATGGTGAATTAATATATTTAACACCACACCGGCGGTCTTGCTGTCAGATCCACCATACTTTTAACTAACTTATTAGCACTGGTTTTGATGGTAGGAGTTTGAACCCCAGCTGGGTAGACTTGATGGGGTCGTATAACATAAGCATATAAAATCGAGCAAAACAATTTAGTTGAAAGGCTGTAAACCGATTCAATCTAGTAAAACTACCAATAACTCTACATATATAATTTTATCACCTTATTTTGATGATGTAATACCATTTATAAAAATATTTTTCCTTTTTTATACATTATACGATATAAAAGTTATAAACCCCCACATGCATAGTACGACAAAAATCCACAAACATGCCTTATTTCGAAACTTAACAATGATTACATTCATATAGATGGGCAAGAGGGCACAAGTGTCAACTTAATCTAGTCTGGTTTGCTGGTGACACGTTGGCCAGTGTTCAAATTCATTCTAAGTGTACTGAGAAATATTTTTTCATGAAATGTTTTGCACTTTGCCTTCCCGCAAGTGGTGGTAAAATTACTTAAATTCTAGATGAATTATCCGTTCCCCATTAGTGTAGAAAGTTCACCCAGATGGGTATTTAAACTTGAAACACGAAATAAAAATAAACAAAAAACATTCCTTTTAAAAGTTTGTCTTTGTCACATGAATATACATTTGAAGCAAGAGATATTAGAGCACCCACTAAGATCCACAACAAACTCCACAATTTTCAAAACAAAGTTTTAAAATTTACATATTTTGATGATTAAAAAAAAGAACACAACGCAACTAGAAATTTGCTACCGCGTCACAATGAAAGATAAGAAATAGTTAAAAACTTTTCACGTAAAGAAGAAAAGTTTAAGAGAATGACCCAAACATTTTATTTTATAATGCTTCTTTTACCCAAGATGTATAACCGGCTTAATGAAAGAGGTTAAGATTGAGTAGGCTAGTTAAGATAAAATACGCCATAGTTTTCTTGTAGGGAGTATATTAAAACACACCTATAATTAAAATGATAATGTAACTAACATTGTACTCAGACAGGATTCACATTTATTTTAGCAACGTGTCTTACTTCCTGTTCAGGTTATACACCTATGCACTAATTACACCAATGTGTTAAGGATTAAAAAGAATTAATTGAGAGGAAATACACTTGTATTTGCGCGGAGGGAGAGTGGAGAACCATTTAGGGAAACCACCCTTAGTGCACCTGACCGAGATTGAACCAATATCTCCCCATCTTCAGAAATCTAGTCCAACAGGATGTTAGCGCGTCAAACCACCCTGCCACCAAAGCTGGTTTCAATCTTTGCTTTAATTTTTGTTTAATTTGATTAGAAAATGCCTTACGTTTAATTTTGAAAATTTATATCGTACATAAATACAATATAATACTACTCACAAATTAATATTATATTATATCCTCCCAAAGTTTGATATATTATAATATTAGAGATATATAATATTTTATTTTAAAAGTGATTCTTAGTATTTTCTTCATGTATTATATAGTTTTTGCAATTTTCCTTTTAACTCAAGGCTATACAGTTACCCAATCATAATGCATAATCATTTGTACTTATTTTACTGACAAGACATATTGTGAATGTGAGGAATGCCAGGTCTCCACCGTGGTTCGGATCCCACGTTAAACTGTAGGTGCTTCATTTCATCTCACAATCACCCTACCATTACACATTAGCGTAAGTGCATATAACCCGAACGGCTAGTAAGACGCGTTGCTAATAATAATAATAATATTAATAATAATAATACTTATTTTAGTCTATACACAAGAAACCTAGCCAAGACTGGAGCATCACAATTGGGCCACGTAAACCAACAAGTTATGATCTCCGTTAGGAAAGGGAGGCGTTAATACTACATTACAACTGGGCCAAGTCTACATGTCAACTTAATTGATTAGGTACATTCCAATTGGGCCAAGCGCACCTGTTGAGACAAGGTCGTGCATAGACATATAAACAAACTATAGACAACCCATTTCGATTTCTGGAGTTCTTGCCAGAACACAACACCGCAAATTTCAATAAGGCTGTAAACGTATCAAGTCCAGGAGGGTGTCCGATAAATATCTATTTATTGTTGTTTTTTCCTTCAGTAAACTACCCTTCAATTTTAGGGGTAGAGGGATATTTCCAAAAACCTCTATCTAGAACCTAACCTAACCTAACCTAACCAGTTTCCTACAAATGATTACCGACAACAAAACTGTAAAAGACTTAACATGGTCTAGCAGTCCTACAAATGTTTACCAACAACGACGACCTTGAATAAAGCAAGTAAAATTTCTATATAAAATTATGTCTTGTGTTACTTGTAAGCAGAGTAAGGTGGAGTAGATAAAATTAATATATGTCTATGTTTTGGAAAGTGAACGTGGGTCAATTCACCTATGGGCGTGTTCCAAATAGGATATTAATCTTTTAAGAGATCTAAATCTTTTATAATCCTCCTAGTCAGTGAACATGGACCAATTCCCCTGTGTGATTAAGATCTAATCGTTCTCGTGGCCCAGTTGTAATGTTCCGGTCAAGACATATTAAAAATGTTTTACGAATGCTGAAACAAATCGTTTCCATCTGAACCTTATAGGTTTGAATCAAGATTGTAAATTACTTAACCACTGCAAAAGAAAAAAAAATAGCGTTTGCTTACATTTGTTTCGTTCTTTTGTAGTGGTATGGCTTAATCCTTGCTTAAAGTACTCAAAGTGTTTATTAAAAAGGGGTTTCCTCACATTACTTCATGTAAATGTAAATACACTTTCTCTAAAATTATACATTAGTCATCCATATTCTTTTAACGCAACTACACGTAATAATGGGTATGTGGACTCGATATACGGTTCATCTTGTCTGTCTTGCTGGTGGCGTGGAATTTGGTTCAAATCCTTGCTGGATGTACTGAGGGAGCTATTTACTCAATGATGTTCTATCCCCCTTCTACGTAGATTAAGGTATATTTATATAGTACTTTAATCAAAAAGCGTATAAAATAATAATAATTTCAATTTCATTTATTATAGTAGTGGCCAAAGGTGGTAAGACCTATAACAGGCCAGCACTGAAAAATACACAAATACCATACAAATAAATATATTTACACGAGAAAATAAGATAAACAAAATAAGCTAAATAATGTTATATAATGATGAATAGTTACATAAAAAATAATAGTGATTAAAAATGAAAAGAATAAAAAATAGCGATAATAACAAATAAGATTGGTTAAATGTATTAACAATATGCAAAAAATAAGTAAGAATATTGTAAATTTAATTATTATAGGCAGATCCTCTACATGATAAATAATTGATTAGGGATTTACTTCAATAACTCTCTGAGTTTAGCTTTTCTTTTATGATAGAAGTTGAATTCGACAAATTTAGAATTGGCGCTATAAACACAACGACCTATAGGGCTTACCTTATATGAGCTATCAAGAAAAAATAATTTTGTATTACGAGAAGCCCGAGAGGGGTTATGAACGCCTACATGATCAAGGGCAAATATGCAATAAATTTTGCTATTAAAAATATTTAAAAAAAAAAGAACATCACAATAAAGTCTACACAAGAAGAGAGTTTGAAGCCCTGGCTGGGGACACACGAACGTATTGTGTACGCGCGTTGTAACTTTTGTATATTTTTAACGAACATTTTTTGGACAAAACACAAGCTTCAACATTTGAAAGATTCGTGATGGTAAGATGGACGCTAGTGAAATTGTACAGTTTGTTTATATGGTAGATAAATATTTAATAAGAAAACGCAAAGAGAGGAGTTTGTGGGTTCATCCTATAAATAATGAACGATATCTTTATGGCCAGTATTATGCTTTATATGCGGGTCTTAAAGCAGATACTGATACATTTTTTAACTATCCCAGAATGTCTCCAACCTCGTTTTATGAACTGTTATTATGTTTAAAAGATCACAAAATGCATCAAGATACAAAAATGAGGAATTCAATATCACCTGAAGAGAGGCTGGTAATAACACTAAGGTAAGTACTTTATTAAACAAAAATAATACAGAACATAATAATGACACAAGGAAAAAAAAAATTGTAAATAGTAAGCCCTCAGGGTCATTAGTTAAAAGGCCTCATCTTGTGGCGAAAAATACGAACAATACGAACTCAATGAAGCTGATGATAAATCTGGGGAATAAGTAGTATGACATTATCAATGAGGTAAGCGTGACTCTCTGGTATTACATTTTTTAAAGTTCTGATGAAACCGCATTGTTTGAAGTTTAAAAGTAAATTTTTGGTCAGGATCAAGGCCCCTGATTGAAGGAAGAATCGAGTAAAAAAAGGAAAGATCTTCATCTTCTTCAGGTATGTTCTTTCTTGGCTTGTGGTATTGCATAAATTATAGAAATTTATCTTCTATGTCACTTGGTTTACGTTTTTTTTTTGGAGCTGACTTATTTTATGTGGACGGAGTGGCTGTGCGAAGGCTTAAATCAATACTGTCTGCTTCCGTGTTATTGGAATGGTCATTAGCTGCTTCGTCATTGTCTATATTTTCATTTTCATTTTCAATACTACTAATTGTAACCCGTGGATCCATACTTTTTTCAGAAATGATAATTGCTCCCCGTAGACATAGCTTTTCACTTTCTTGGCACCGGTACCTGACTTGTAGTATAGTGATTGCTTTTTGAGATTTCGCACATAGCTATCTATGATTGTTCTCCATATTGACATGACATCTTGCACTGTAACAATAATTTTTGTTCCGGATATCTTACCAGTGCAGTTTTAAATACATAAAATACAGTTACAGAATTGGTTGATCTACTGCTAATAGCATAGTACGGACTGTATGCAGAAATATTTGGGAAGTAATGAAAGACAAATGCATACCTACACCTAATGAAATCAACTGTAAAAATGTAGCAAGAGGGTTTCAAGATAGAGCTAATTTTCCCAACTGCTTAGGAGCAGTCGACGGTAAACATATAAGAGTTGTTAAGCCTTCAAGAAGTGGTTCATTATACATGAACTATAAACATTGTTTCTGTGGTAGTTTTGATTGTTGCTGATTCCAACTACAGTTTCACTTATGTATACGTGGGATCATTTGGTAAGGATTCAGACTCCACTATATAGAGGAATTCATCACTTTGGAAACAAATAAAACAGAAAACTCTCATGATTCCTGTACCGACACGAGTACCTGGTATAGAAATATCTATACCTTTTGCTTTTATTGGAGTCGAAGCAATTTGATTGTCAACACATTTTCTTGGACCGTACTCTGGTACCCACTTAACAAGAAGTAAGAAAGTTTTCAACTACAGACTATCAAGTGTTAGATGCTACATAGAATGTACATTTGGCATACTAGACAATAAATGGATACTATTCCATAGGCCCATTGATGTACACGTTGCTTTTGCTGTTAACATGGTTAAATGTTGAAGTGTTCTCCACAACTTTGTTCGCGAACGTGATGGGTATAAGTTTGATGATACATTGACCATTTGTGGATTTGAGGACTGCCAGGACAATGACAAAACAAATGTCAACCGAACTAACAATCGCTACAGTGAAGCCTTAACAAACTATTTTATCAGTAATGATGGGAAACTACCATGGCCATACGAAAGAATTTAATATATATATAATAATAATTATTATTATTATCACCGCGTATTACTACCCGTTCGGGTTATACGCACTTACGCTAATGTGTAATGGTAGGGTGATTGTGAGATGAATTGTGAGATGAAATGAAGGACCTACAGTTTAACGTGGAATCCGAACCACGGTGGAGGCCTGGCATTCCTCACATTCACAAGATGATATATATAATTAAATAATAAATAACGATAATTAAAAATACAGCAAATGTAATTTAAAAATCAAACTTTTATGCTATTTTAAATTATAATGTACTTATTAATTTTTGCTCTGCCTGTGATTTTGTTTAAAAAAATCCTCAAATAAAGATGAACACACCTCAACCCATGCTGAATGCTTCTTATTTTTGTCCTTATGATCTTAATTTGCAGTATTCCATAGCAATTCTCTTTTCTCTAATTCCATTATTAATATTTCAGTCTCAAAGTTAGCCAGTAAAAACAATACCACTACTTCAAGGACTTGTTAAACGTACGTTAATTTAACGCAAGTGTGGCTTCCTACTAGTTCTCAATTGTATTGCTTTAACGCACGTTAACATGACATGACGTCATTGACGTGCGTTGTAGTTTAAATGTGTTAATAGAAAATGTACGTCCGTTACAACGCGCGTTAAGAGATGTGTGCGTTGATAGTGTGTGGGCTTCATTTTAAATATAATGATTCTTCGACGCGCGTCAAGACGCACGTTGCAACGCACGTACATTGTACGCTTGTGCGTCCACAGCCTAAGAGGTTTCGAATTCTATCATAATCATAATAAATCCGGTTAGTAGAGAATGTATCATAGCAAGTAGCGACAAATTTTCTTTGAAAGTTTTCCAACCTAAGAGAGTCAGTTAAGGTAATGGAATTCCAAGCAACACTAGCATATTCTATCTTAGGTCTAACAGGGCGTAGTACAGACAAAATAAACAGTCTACTTTCTTCGATGATGACGTAATACAATTAATAAGACCAAGTAATTTCAATGACTGGGAAATTACATGATCAACCTGATAGTGGAAAAAAGTTTGTTATTATTATTATTATTATTATTATTTAGCACCGCGTCTTACTATACGTTCAGGTTATACGCTTTAAGTACTAATTACTTTAATGGATTAGGGATTGGGAAAGTTGAATTAGAGGAAGTGCACCCGCATTTGCATGGAGGGTGGAAAACCATTTAGGAACCCCCCCCTCCCAGTTCACCCGACCGAGATTCGAACCTCGATCTCACCGTCCTCGGCGGTCGAGCTCAACATGACTAGCGCGTTAGACAACTATGCCACCGAGGCGAGTCAATTTGTTATTCAGGAGAACATCAATATCATTTATATAAAATATTTTCATTGCCAAATTTATAAATAAAAAAGAAAGGATTAGTTTTCCTAGTAAAATATATAGATTTGGTCTTAGATTTATTTTTTATAAAGCCATGTTGATTATCTGAAAGTTTATTTTTAAGGTGGTGGAAAGTATGTTCATGTATGATTTTCTTAAATACTTTAGAGATAGTAGTGGTGACCTGGTGGTCTAGGAGTAAAGTTTCGGACTTCTGTGTTGAGGGTCCGGGGTTCGAACCTCGGTCCCGGCAAATATATAACTGATTACCAAACCCTTCCTTCACCTCTGAATGTGAGGAATTCCAGGCCTCCACCGTGGTTCGAATTCCACGTTAAACTGTAGGTCCTCCATTTCATCTCACAATCACCCTACACATTACACATTAGCTTAAGTGCGTATAACCCGAACGGGTAGTAAGACGCGGTGCTAATTATAATAATAATAATAATAATAATAATTTAGAGATAGTGTTTAAGTTGTAAATAGGTCTATAATTATACGTATATGTTTTACCCCTTTTTTATAAATAGGTATGAAAACAGATTGATTCCAGTTAAGAGGAAAAGTTTCATTTGACGAGCTAATGTTAATGATATAGGCTAACAAAGGGCTAAAAATGCTGGCACAACCCTTAACAATAAAACTTGGAATTCCATCTGTCCCGGCACATCTAGATGAATTCAATTTTTTTATAGCACTAGCAACCTCCAAGAATATAATGTGGCATGGATACAAGAGCGCGCTTGTTTCAATAACGTGGCAAGGTAAGACAGGAAGAGCTGCATTATAGAGGGAATGAAAGTAGCTCCGCTATAATCCTGCCATAATTTCTAGGTTTAACGGGGAAACTCTATTCACACGATTGTTTTTTTTAACAAATTTCCAAAATTCCTTGAGTTTGCATTTAATACTATTTTAAATTAAGTTCATCCAATTGGCTCTGTCTATAATCAAAGTAGGTGACGTGGTGGTCTAGGGGTGAGGTGTCGGACTTCTGTGCTGGGATCCAGGGTTCAATCCTCGGTCCTGACACAGATTTATCTGATTACCAAACCCTTCCTTCACCTCTGACAATACATCTTGTGAATGTGGGGAATGCCATGGTTCGGATTCCAAGTTAAACTGTAGGTCCTCCATTTCATCTCACAATCACCCTACCATTTCACATTAGCGTAAGCACGTATAACCCGAATGGGTAGTAAGACGTGGTGCTAATAATAATAATAATAATAATAAATAATAATAATATAATCAAAGTAGTTTTAACTAATTTACGAAAGTGAGCAAATGTGAATAGAATACACCATTATTTGTTATTTTAAACTTTTAATAATAATAATAATAATAATTATAATAATAATAATAATAATAATTATAATAATAATAATAATAATAATGGTGTTTGGGGGATACATTACTATGTAGCTAAGTTTGTGAAAATATTAATATTGTAACTTTTTTGTGGAACCCGCCACGGTGGCGAAGTTAGTTAACACGCTAGTTTAGTGTTGAGCTAGACGGCCGATGATAGGGAGATCGAGGTCAGAATCTCGGTCGGGTGAACTGGGGGTGGGTTTTCCTAAATGGTTTTCCACTATCCCTCCATGCAATGCGGGTTCACTTCGAACGGGTAGTAAGACGCGGTGCTAAATAATAATAAAAAAACTTCCTCTAAGTTCCACCTTCCCAATTCTTAATCCATTAGTATAATTAGTGCTTAAGATAATAACCCGAATGGGTAGTAAGACGCGATTCTAGGTAGTATTATTATTCTTTTCCGTAGAGGCCCTTTCCATTTCCCGATGAGGTGAGAGAATGATGGTAGCGAATGTGATGGGATAAAGCCGATGAAGATCTTGATCTAAATCAAGTTTAATCAAACAAACCCTTGTGACGATGGGAATTATTCTCTTTTCGAGATAAGTTCCTCTTTACCAGCAGGGAACTGAACCCGGGACCTATAGGTAGGAAACCAGAGTCGTAGGCTATTATACCACGAGGCAATTTAACACGTATATTAAGCGTATAGCCCGAACGGGTAGTAAGACGCGGTGCTAAATAATAATAATAATAATCATAATAATAACACGTATACTGGTAATAAAACTCGATAAAAAAACTATTTGTCAAGTAGCAATATTTTTAATCCGTGATACTCTTTTCTTGTAATCTATTTTATTTGTGTTTATCATTTCTATTTCAGGAGTGACGAAGTCATTTCAGTGAAGAGCAGAGCGGTCAAATGGTAGTATGGGACAGCCAGATTATACGGTTCGTTGATCTGATTGGCTGAGGTATACCACGGTCTTTAAAAATAAGCTATAGTTCAAAAACACTCCACAAGTTTAAGTAGTAATTGTTTAGAGGATTGGAGTGTAGTTCTAATGTCGTTAGTGCCTTCAAGCGTTGGTCAAGTAAAGGTGTGGAATCTTTGCCGTTCTAAGCTACACTTAAAAAAACAGATTCCTACGTTCCCTCTACATTGAAACGTTGATCTATCACTCCATTCTTACCAGAGGTATTTATCATATTTAATTTAGTAATCATTATTTTTTATAGTTTTTTGTACTAAAGAACCAATACATTGATCCATTTTACAGTGAGATTTTGTCAATGGTTTGTAAATTAAAGCCCTATGTTCCAAAATATTACCACATCACAATATCCTAGAAGATTTTCAATTTTATTTCTGTTAGGGTATAATTTAATGGTTAGTTTCACTATAATTAGTTTAATATATTATAAAATCTAGCCCATACAGGTACAAAATATTTTAAAACTAGTTAAGTATAGGTTTAAATTAGTTACCATTTAATTTGAAGAGCATGCTTATATAGTTTAAACCTAAATAGATTCACAGATATTGATGAGATCTATCTTTCTACTTGTTTCGTTAAAAATACTTATACTTAAATAGTTTGGTAAAATTACTCCTACATTTTCACTGCCCATTTGTATTTTCAAATGCCATAAGAAAACTAAAGATATTTAGAACAAATTACACATGGCTTTAGAAAAATAACCCAAAAAGTATATCCGTGTGTAAAACTATAGAATTTTGTCTATTCTTTAATGTATACTTAAATGATTAGTTGACTTTACCTATTAAAAACTAAATATTAATTTAAGCACACTGTGAGAGAGGAATAAATTGAATCTAATTTTATAGACTATGAAAAAATATTAGTCAAAACAATTATTCCATCATTTTACTGAACACACATTTATTGTTGACTGTAGAGATATAAATCTGACAAATTTTATATTTTTTCAAACACAAAAATAGAAATATTTCTTTCATTATTAATGTAATATCGAAATGGCTAAATGTGTTCTACCCTGGTTTACACCTTTGTGTACTGGAGGATAGTGCTAGTTAGATTATTAGAAGTATTGCGTATGTCTAGTTCGGGGTTTATCAAACTGCGGAACTTTTACCCTCCACTGCACGCGAAATATTTTGGGTGAAATTCGCTACACCAAGTTTTATTAACTATTAACATATATTTGATGACATCATTTGATAAACCAATTCAGATTTTTACGTTAGGTGATGGAATATTCTAAGCATTTTCCCCTTGTAATTGGCTTTTAAAAGTCATCACCCTTGGCCATGGTTTTGATTTTCTTAAGCTTTTTTAACATTTCTAATAAGCATTTATGTTTACAAAATAAACGGGCATTAATATACTTTTTTTTGAACATTTGGAAAAGTTACTTTAATAAGTCATGGCCCTAGATACGGTATGCGATCATATATATTTTTGAAAACTTTGACATGATTCTGGTTGGATTTCTTGTTTCCTGGTAGGGTCTAGTTCAGGGCCAGAGTACTGGCTGAGTATATTGAGGGTGTGGGATAGGATTTCAACCCCACCTTGTTTTGCTGGTAACTTCTAGCTTAGCGCTAATGTAACAGCTGAGTATATTGAGGGTGCGGACTAGGATTTCAACACCACCTTATTGTTTTGCTGGTAACGTCTAGCTTAGGGCTAATGTACCAAGCTGAGTATATTGAGGGTGCGGGCTAGGATTTCAACCACCCCACCTTGTTTTGCTGGTAACTTCTAGCTTAGGGCTAATGTACCAGCTGAGTATATTGAGGGTGCGGGCTAGGATTTCAACCCCACCTTGTTTTGCTGGTAACGTCTAGCTTAGGGCTAATGTACCAGCTGAGTATATTGAGGGTGCGGGCTAGGATTTCAACACCACCTTATTGTTTTGCTGGTAACGTCTAGGTTAGGGCTAATGTACCAGCTGAGTATATTGAGGGTGCGGGCTAGGATTTCAACCCCACCTTGTTTTGCTGGTAACTTCTAGCTTAGGGCTAATGTACCAGCTGAGTATATTGAGGGTGCGGGTTATGATTTCAACACCACCTTGTTTTGCTGGTAACGTCTAGCTTAGGGCTAATGTACCAGCTGAGTATATTGAGGGTGTGGGATACGATTTCAACCCCACCTTGTTTTGCTGGTAACGTCTAGCTTAGGGCTAATGTACCAGCTGAGTATATTGAGGGTGTGGGATACGATTTCAACCCCACCTTGTTTTGCTGGTAACGTCTAGTTCATGGCTAAAGTACTGGTTGTGTATAATTAGTGTTTTCCTATTACTTTAATTCCTTTTCAGTAAATTAGTACCATCTGTCCCTCCACGCAAGTTCTGGTGTAATACCTACACAATCTATCTTCATCCCTATTCACATACGTTAAACGCGTAGCAAGTTAAAAAAGAGTCCTATTAATCTACCATTATTTTTCCTCATATTTGTCTTTATTGTTTATGCTGTAACTTGTCAACACACTCAATTTGAATTGTATTCACTTATCTTATAGCCATTTCACTGTCTTTTATGGCAGTTTATCGAAGTTTTGGTAATGGGGTAGCATCAATTGTATTTAGAGTGAACTTGGAGTGTTTTCGAGGGGGATAGAACATTATACCGGAGAAACATTATTTTTAGGCTTATATTTAATTTTCTTTCATTAAATTAGCTATTTATTAAAGTATCATTTAATTACATTAAATTAGTAGCTAATGATTTGCTTATTTTTTTAAAATATTTTAAAACTGAGACTTCCTTCTTTGTGTTATGTATACTGAAGAAAGGAAAATAACATACTAGTATGTATGGAAATATCCATATTTAATCTTTTGAATATCAATTTATTGCATTATCAACATTAACTTATTATTTAATATTATTTATCATTATTTATTATTATTAATATACTTCCTTGAGTATTGTAAACCAGTTGAGGCTGCCGTGGGCCAAACCTCGATAGGCATTGTTTTATAATTTTATTTACTCGCTTAAAGCGGAAATACATTATTCACTTTGTTTGAACAGTGCGGTTGATTTGACCAGATAGAAGTAATTAAATTGAAAGAGGAGCGTTTACACATTTGAATTAAATTGACTAGAATAATTTACTTAAAAATTGACTAAACAAATTTTACTTAATCTAGGCACATACTCTTATTCGGTACCACTTTCTCTTAATTTGATGATCTCATTAAATTATCCATATAAAGAATGCAAATATCCATTGAATGACTGTGAGCCCAGAATATATGTAATATGTATCTTCAAGACACCATTATAAAATATATTATTAATGTATTTAGAATTTTATTTGCAAAAAATCTTAAGCTCTATTTACAAACTAGCAACTGAAATACATTTTTTCTTTGTTAAAGTTGTGTGTTTAGAAGTGTTACATTTGAATTATTTACCCTTAGTGAAAAAGTGCAGTGGACAAAAATAGAAAACTTGTTAATCAAGATTATTTTGGTTTAAAACCTTGAATGAATGTCAATTTACACTATTAATTTTGCTTGAATTTGGTTTAATCAACTGATTTGTTCAAACAGAATGCACGTATTTCCTTCTTAAAAATATAGTTGCACAACTTTTCCTGTTAGTTTTTTAAAAAGGTCTTATCAAATATATATACTTTTTGGTACACTTGAATGGATATTGTGAGGCGATAAATTATTTTGTAATCTGAAATTTAGTTTAACTACTGCAATATATGTAAATTTTATTTTAAAATAACCCGCCTCGGTGGCGTAGTTGGCTAACGCGCTTGTCATGTTGAGCTCGACTGCTGAGGACGGGGAGATCGAGGTTCTAATCTCGGTCGGGTGAACTGGGGGTGGTTTTTCCTAAATGGTTTTCCACTCTCCCTCCACGCAAATGCGGGTTCACTTCCTCCAATTCAACCTTTCCAATTCCTAATCCATTAGCGTAATTAGTACTTGAAGCGTATAACCCGAACGGGTAGTAAGACGTGGTGATGAATATTATTATTATTTTAAAATATTCCAAGCTCAAATCCCGATGGAGATGGATTTATTTTTAGTGTAAATTTAATATTTTAAAGATCGATGTAATCTCCTCAAGGTATGTATGGATATATTAGGTATATTCATAAGGCGATATTCAAACAATCGGGTAGACAATCTCGTCAATTTCGATCAAACGTCCAATTATCTTCCATGTGAGTTGGCAAACTCGATCAGATTGCAGGTGATATTCGGATTCTCCAAGCGATATTTTGATTGAATGTATGTCCTGTCAATCCGATCACATCTGCGGACAATATGAAGCAGGTTGCACAGTATCTACACAGTTAATGGATATTGGTAGCCGAGTCGTTAAGCGTGCTAGCTAAACACGAGGCGAACGGACGGACAGGACAAGTGGTTGTAGATGAGTAATTTAACAATGTTTTTTGTAACTAATTTTTTTTGTGAAACATAATTACGGTTTCTAAATAAAATAACATTTTACCTGAAACTTTTTAAAAGAAGCTAAATATTCCTGGTAATTCCACAAGGCTCATGGCATATTAAATAAATATTGACATCGCCATGTGTATAAAATTAAGCTAACCGTATCTACGAGTGTAATATTTTAACCATAATAAAAAACACATTTTTTTTGTAACACTAACTGATAAAAATATGAACCTTAACCTGCATTTATTACCATCTTACCTTGCGTTTAAATTGTGAAGATCACTCGAAAACAATTTAACGTATGACTTAAACGTTACACCTTGAGCTAATGGAAGAAAGAGAGTTAAAAATCAATCGACAACCCTGTTGTCTAGTGAATAGGTAGCTGATAGAGCAACCAAATCTACCGAAACCTTCAGATCACATTGTCAACATGGTTGCTTAAATATCACCATGGTAGTGGGCTCTAGGTGTCAAAATCGCATTTCAACTTCGTATTCGTGGAGGGGAAGTTCGGTATAAAGAGGAAGACTTTCCACAGGTGATATCCCATCTGTTTAACCAATACTTTTACGCACTAAAGTATTTGTATACATCTACAAATTTTTCCCCAATGCTCATTCAAATCGTTTAGAACAAATGTTAAGCTAGAAATCAAAACCCAAATACTTGAATAGTGACATCAAGATCAAACACAAAAAATTAATCTAATTGCAGCTTCTTTTAACCTATTTTTTTGATCCAAATAGCCAAAGCTATTATTTATGCTTTTAGTGAGGATTACTCCATCTAGATATAATATTCTGAAAATTGAAAAATGACATTTGGACATGGGAATCGAACCCGGAGAGTTTGGCTTAGTACGTCAATGCTCTAACCAGTGAGCTATCCAAGAATAATCCCGTGCACAGGGTCATTCTTCAATCATATTTTAAGGTGGTCTATGATGGACGTGGCAGCATTTAGCCAACTACCGAGTCGACGGTGGCTGCGTTCGTTGTCTGATAGTTCGTGATCTTAATAAATCACACATTTGTAGCCGACGATTTTCGCACGTCCATCATAGACTCTGCCTTAAAATATGGGAGAAGAATGACCCTGGACACGGGACAATTCATGGATAGCTTAGTGGTTAGAGCATTGCCGTACTAATCCAAAGATCCCGAGTTAGATTCCCGTGTACAGGTGTCATTTTTCAATTTTCAAAATATGAAACTTATTTTAATCACCACGTTGTGTTATACGCTTTATATTTTTTATTGAATTCTATTAATATTTAATTTTAATTCAATTGATTTAAATTACCAACTTATTTTAAGAGATACTAATGATGAAGCTTCTTGAATGTGGGGTTGATGTCTTCACAATATACAATGAATAAACAGATACATTATTTTTGGAAAACCTTCCTTAATACACCAAATAAGAATGTTCCTCAACCACCTCGACATTTACTTTGTCAAAAAATTTAACTTTTACGACCACGTGGTCACCGGTGCATTATATAAGAATTCAATGACGGTGCTAAGTTGAGTGGTTTACTTAATACAATGTTCTCCTTGTTGCAGTTGATGGCTCTTCAGGACTCTGTTGGCAAGACTAATAAAATGTTAAAAGAACAAAAAAAGGAAGATGTCAAAAAACTAACCGATGGAGTAATGAAAATAAAACTGGACGTCGTGTCGGGGAAGGAAAATGGTGGGAGCCACAATTCAAGTGGTAAGGCAAAGAAAATTACCAAGAAAAAATCTCTGAAAGGGAGTGATAAAAGGGAAAGGAAGGCAAGTAAAATTCAACCGGCAACGATTGGGTCAACTTCTAGGTCATTTCGACCGTTGAAGGCTGACGTTAACGTCGTAAAGGTAACAGGAGCCCAGAAACCTTCAGCTTCTCAAGGGAAAAACATTCAAAGGAATAAACGAGCTAAAATTCTAAGTAGTAAAAATATTAACCAGAAAAAGGCTTCCTCGTATAATAAACATACTGGCGAAGACAAGGGTTCCTCTCAAAAAGTGACTGTATGTAGTTCTAAAGAAACTCTGTACCAACCTACTGATTTGGGGAAGACACGTCATTGTCATTTTCATTATAGCCTGTCCATAACTAAGACGACGAAGAAAGACCAACTGGACAAGTACAACTTAGGTACAGCTTTATTAAATTTAATTTGTGAATCTACCTCTTAGATTATTTGGAATTTATATTTTTTAATTGTTGATACTTAATCAGTTTTAGTTTTTATTCATACCTCTTAATAAGCATAATAAGACTGTTCATATAAATCTATGAAAAAATGTAATAAGCTTGGATAATTGTCCAAACATATAAGAGAAGGTTTACTTTCACTTATACAATAAGATGCATAAAATTTGATTTAATAATGTCATTAAATTTTAGGCATGAAAAGTTATCATCTAATACAGATGGGGCAGAAAGATGTAATGCATAAATTACACTAAATCCTTACTGCTTTTATAATAAATTCTTTAAAAACCTAAAACAAGAATTGAAAATTCTATGCTCAACATTTGAGTAATTTATTTTTTAATGTCCTTAAGATGGCCACCATTAAATGCCATATACTTACACTGTTGAATTTGGAGTAGCGCATAAATCAATGTAATTTAACTAAGTGACCATATCAAGAACATAAAACATCTGAATCAAGTGTATGTAGAATTTTTTTTATCTTTTGTTATTTTAAGCTTAATTTGAACCATTTAATATATAAAATATAAAGTGTACAGTATAGTGTTTTAAAATGTCATCACTTTCTGTCCCATTCTGTATAATTCTTTTTATATAAAACTCACTATTGATTCTTTAATAATAAATCATTATTGGGTTTTATGAACATATAATATGTATTTTTATCATTTAAATTGTTGCTCTTATTCCAATACATCTATTACTAGACTGTTTGGATTACACCAACATTTTTGGTTCATTTAAAGATTTAGAATATAGCTTTTATTAAATTTTTATTTTTCTCTGATATGATCGCTAAACTGTTATTTTAGGAACTTATTTGAAACAAATTATAATTAGGAGGATGTTTAGAGGCTTCTTGCCCTATTAAATAAAATTACCTATTAAAGGTAAACCCGGAAGCAATATACAATCATGGTATCAACTTTATAGCCTTTGTTGGCATCTGCATACTAAGAAATTGACAAAGATAAAGAGGGATTCAAGGTTAAATTAATAAATGGTTTGTATGTAATTTGGTCATTGGTTAAATTATTTGCCGTCTACTGTAATGACTAAATAATTTCGGGGGTCGATTGTTGTGTTCAATCTAGATTTGATAATGAAAATAGCAAGCTAATATCAATAAGGCTTTTATTAAAATAACTTAAATACATTGATTGACAAATATTTCTTTTTTGTATACATTGATTGAGTCTCTCTAAAGAAACGATCTAACTGCAGTGTAATGGTTGATGTTTTTCATCAGATGATACAAGTACGGACAGCTCAACTGAATCTGATGGCAGTGAAAGCGTTACCAGCACTTCCAGTACACGTTCCGCTACTAGCCCTGGCAGTGTGCACACGACCTCAACCTCACGATCTTCCATTGACAGGTGCCGTGAGACATTGGTTTTACCGCTTGAAATTTAAGTCATATATTTGTTTGGAAAAATATGGCGTAAACGAAATGAGTCAAGATAAATATTTTTGCAGGCTTTCTAATTAATTTTGTCGCAAACAATAAATGTTTTGTTTAGTTTTATAAATCTAATCACAACAGGTTCTAATTATTCGTTACCAAAAGATATAATTTGATTTGGAACTCTTTAAATTACTATAAAAGTTCTTGGTCAAAATATGCGATTCCATGCAAATATTTAAAATTATATAAATTAATATAAATCAATCTAGATGTATGCACTAAGAGTATTTTCATTTACTTTTCTTATAAAATATATAAAGTTATGGAAGTGAGCTTTCGTTGGTTTCCTCTACACCTAAAATCTGTGGGACAACTTTAACTATTTGGGAAGTATAATGCTAAGCTACATAATAGTACGAAGATAATATTAGATTATAAGCCTAAATAATTATTTTACCCTAGCTTGGTACAAACATTAAACATATATTAATCCAAACATATTTTTGCAGCTCTATTTTAAGTATGTACTTGCTTTCCTGTTTATAGCACTAATAACTCGACAGTTCGTCGACGCACTTACAAAAGTACTCCCTCTATCGCTATCTTGAGCATGTTCTATTCAGTCCAACCAACTACATCTTATCTCTTTCAGGATCATTCTAATTTTATCCTAGCATCTGCGTCTAGGTTTTCACAATGGTAACTTTCCATTAGGTTTGCCAGTCAATACCCTGAACACGGTTCTACAATCTACCATTCACACTGCATGACCTGCCCACCATAGTGAGATTAGACCATCCTAACAATGTATTGTGATGAACACAAGGAATTTAATTCATAATTATATAAGCTCCTCAGTCCCCAGTAGCCTCATCCCTTTTTTAAACTAATTATCTTCTAAAGCACCTTATTTAAATAGGTCTAGCTACAACATTATAAATTATAACTTTTGGTGCTGGATGGAATGTTTTCATACTCCCTGTATTAACGCTAATGTGTGAACTTTTCATTTAAATTTTACCTCCCCTTCCATATATATTGGGAATAAGTTTATAGCATAAGCGATTAGAGAATCGGCAAAAAACAATTTGTCACCTGCTTCGGGGGCGACGTGGTTTGGCACACTACTAAAGCGGTAGAGTAGTCAGCCGATGATAGAGATTGAGGTTCGAATTTCGGTCGAGTGTACTGAGGGTGATTTTACCAAATAGAATTTATACTTTCACTCTATGAAAATGTGGCTACACTTCCACTGAATATGACCTTCCTAATCCATAAAACTATTCGTGTAATTAGTATATAAGCATCTAAACCGAATGGGTAGTAAGACGCGTTGCTTAAAAACCTAAACAACGTTGTATTGTCAAAGTTGATAAAAGTACTGAAAAGCACGCTCAATTGTCAGATGGGAGGATAGACCCAAGGTCTAAAGCAATGTTTACCAAACTATGATACTCGTATATTTATATTTATGACACCTATTACAGAGCATTAAGTAATATAATATTTTATTAATTTGTTTACGATAGACCAATCGAATATAATTTTTAGTAATATGGCTTAGCGAAAAACCAATCAAATATTTTTATATTAATATGAATTAACGATAAACAAACTAAACATATATTGGTTTGTGATATCTTGTACTTTCCGTTTGCCAGTGCTTTCCTTAAGATATTTATTAAAACTGTAAATAAACTGTATTACGTTCACGAGCACCAATAGTTGGATTAATTTTTAGTTAGGAGATAGAATGGGCAAATTAGTTTTGATCATTGACCTAAAAGGGGTACGCTATGGGCTTGGTAGATACTTGTGCTAGAGGCATTTAAGATTTTTACATAATCTTACTACACATCCCAGTTCTATGAATTTGAAAACATTAATGGAGTAGGAATACCGAAGGCAAAATTTAGGGTATATATATATATATATATATATATATATATATTTGATGGGCGAAAGCTAGATATAGTGAGCCAATTTAATATAATACATCATTACATACAGATGGGATTCGAATTCCAACCTATCGGTTACCAGCAGAGAAGTCTAGATAGAAATAACTGATGTCTAGTATTCACAATTACCATTGAGTGAAAGACAATGAAGGAAGGTGGGCCTATTTTAAATCACAGAGCATTATACATAGCATAATATTTCAACCGCTGAGTCGCAGAGTTTGAGGGAGGATGCAAGATAATCGAGAAACATTTTAAGAGTAAAAATAAATCCTTTTTAAATCTTTGACAAAACTTATTTTGACTACAAAGTTTTAGTTGTTTATCCCATAGTAATATGCGTGATATAAGCGAAGAATATCTGAACATACAACTCATAAGGCAAGACATGTTGACTTGTTTTCAATTAGTCATATATGACATTTTGAGATCTTATGAATTTAGCTCAATTAGAAATACATTCGGCAAGCTTGTGAATCTGTTAAATAGTTCGTAATTGAGTGTTCAAACAAACAATTTTGCTTTTATTACTATATAGATATTTAATATACATGGATTAAAAAAATTCCCAATGCCGCGATTGAATCTGTCAAGCAGAGGTTTAACCTTTGACTTTATAATCTAAAGAGAAATATTGCAATCGTTAAAATTTTATATTTGCTTTAACATATTATCATTAATATGTACCAAAGAACAAAAATAATTTTACAATTCTGTCCTCTGGGTTTGGATTCATTTAAAATTCATATTTAAATTATTGAGCTATCCCTCGAATTAAGGGTGGTTTTTGGGCTAAACATGAGACTAATTTTATTTTATCCCTCAAATTAAGTGTAATATACGGACTAAATCTAGTGATAGTGTTGTCCTTTCACTCAAATTAAGGGTTAAAGCTGGGAATAATTTTATCCTAATTAAGGGTATTATATGGGCTAAACTTGGGGATAATTTTATCATCTCTCAAATTAATGGTAGTATACGGGTTAACCCTGTTAATATTTTTTTTATCCTAGCCCAAAAATTTTTTTTTTATCCTAGCCCAAAAATGAAAAGTAATTCTTAAAAGATATATTTTTTTAAATTCCAAGTCGTCGTCTAGAGCAGTAATATCGAAATTAACGCGTGATGAATCAAAGGCCAGACTGTGATTTTAGCTTTTGATTTTTAAATCCTTCCTACCAACACTTCCCTAGGGGCATGCCTTTATATATAACATTCCTGTTCAAACCTATGGACTGAAAAAAGTTAAAAATATTGTATTAATAACACGTTGTTTGTTTAGTTCCGAAGACGAGAGCGGTGCTTCTGGCTGCTATGATGAAAGTAGCGACAGCTCCGATGATTCAGAGGAACATTCTTTCACTTCTAGTTCAACTTCGTCTGAAGAGGATAAGCGAGGGTTTTCCTCACCTAAACTTAATTCAGTTAAAAAGCTTGAAAATACAAAATACAAGAAATAGCCATGTAAAAATGTGGCCTCACGAGAAATAATTTCAAAGATTTGCTTTTCTAACGGAATATGTATGATATGTTGAGATAACTTTAATAATATTTTTATTTTAACGAACTATTAAAACCAGTATTTAATATTAATAATGGGTACAAAAAGAAATTAAAAATTATTAGTAGAATATTAACTGTTAAAATAGTAGAAAACCCAAATAAAATTTAGGCCTGAACTCGAAAGTTGTTCAAAGAGTACAGAATTAAATATATATTGATAGGGAAATAAACATTCCAATAATTGCTTAAATTATCAGAAAAGACTTAAGCTCAGATAATTTTCAAAATGTTAGCTATTTCCATTTTTTGAAAAAAATATTTTTATTTAGAATAATAATGCAAAGCAATGTTGATCATTGATGTGATTTTATATAGAACTTTATTATGTGTTTGCAAACTTTGTTTATGTTTGTTAAATAACTTTTAACTACCCATTCATAAAATCTTGTACATTAATTTACATTCACCGAATAATTTTGATTGTATAACCTAACTTTTAATATTATTGTAAAGTGTTGGTGGTGGGATGAATAGTTTGAAATGTCAATGTAATGCTTCATACTAATATTTGTTATACAATACATTTCATAATAAATATTTATATAAAATAGACGTATTATTCTACATTCATGAGTATAATTTGTAATTCTAGGCTTGAGGTGATGTCAAATATTTGAAATCTTAAATGAATGTTAAAAAAAAAAAAAACTAAATAATCCTGCTATTCCAAACTTCAACAGTAGGTTCGTGGACAATGGCTTAGGGCTCAAACCATCTGGTTCTGAGGAAATCTAAATGTCAAAGTGCACTGACATTTCCTTATGTTAACCACTACCTCTTCACGATAATGTGGGTACACTTCCTCTGAATATCATCTTCATTCCTACCCTATTATTTTAAATATAATACCAGATAGGTTGTAATGTAGGACGAATAAACTAAATTAAGAAATCCCTTACGTAATAACGATATTACGTTAGGTAGCACCCGTTTCTGTGGCTGTGTTTTCTAACACGTCATCTTGTTTTGGACTAAACTACTGAATACAAGGGGTCAGGGTTTGGTTCCAGTTGGGTGCATAGAAGGTGGGTTTTAAGCTACATGGCTTTCCATTCTTTCTCCATGTAAATGAGGATCTTTCCTCTAAATTATGCCATTGATCCATTAGTTAAATTAGTCATTAGGCGTATAGTCGGCATGAGTAGCAAGATGCGGTGCTAAAAATAAAGGTATCTGTTTGTACTTATTTTAAATATTCACTTAAAATACTCCTCTACCAGTTTTCATGATAAATGTATCGCGTCAATTATTAAACATACCATAATATAACATTTAATAAATTTATGCTCTTTGCTAGTACCAACAATTTAATCAAATTATAGATATTTTAAACATTTTATATGGAGTCTTCCTACTTACCCGAGATATTTTTGAAATGTAAATACATACTAAGGTTAATATGAATCGTTTAGCCAGCGTAGTAATTTGCTGAGTAAAAGTGAAATTAATTTACTAATTACATCAAAATGAATCTTATGTTAGCTTTTAACTACTACTGATCAAACTTATTCCAAATACATTATTTTAATCTATTCTATTTGGAGAATATTTGTAACTTTAATAATATTTTAGATATTTTAATAGTGTCAAAACTGTTAGAGTAACATTACATAATACTGACTATGCTTATCAAACAAGTTTTAAGTGTTGGCGTCCATAAATATCTTCGACAGTTATTTTAAATACTTTGACATCTTAGGATTAATTCTTAACCTGTAAAATCAATTTAATAACTTTTATCTAGTAGTTATATCAAAAACTAATTATCACATTTGTGGAGGTGGGGGAGGGGTAGGGGAAAGGATATGAGGTGTGGGTTTCTTAGGAGATATGAGTTCTTGCAGAATGATTAATATCTCGTTAACTACGGATGTTATGGCTCCATGTTAGCTCCTTCTTTGGGCACCTGCTCCGCTCAGCAATGAACGCTACATTCATCATGGTACCCAACCTACCAAATTGAAAAGTCCGTACGTGTTTTCTCACTCTATAACGAGTTTCGAGTTTCCGACAAAGTTACCCGCTAAAAGTGATTACACTACGCACTCATTTGTTCCCGAAGTCTTTCGGATGGATGTAGTAATTACTAAAATAGGAAAGAGGTGGAACCTTCTATTAGTAGTTATTGTAACACGTGTGTATCAGTGAGCAAGTGGTCTATGAAACGTTCCCATGAATATAATAGGGTAAATATGTTTGCTCACTTAAATTAACGTAATTAGTTATCGGATAATTAATAATAGTTAGCGAAGGACAGATTAGTTCTTTACGACAGTTTAATCTTTTATTTAAGGTATTTATCGTGAGTGTTCTGAACAGACTGATTACATCAACGTATGATAATTTCTCTGAGCGAGAAATAAAGGCCTTAACAATTTTCCTGGTAAAAGGAAATAACCTACTTTGCAGCTTTCTTTTACATTCCACAACCGTATTAGGACCTACGGCTTTACTTCCTCTCCGAAGAAAGTTTTTCAAAGAATTTTTATCACTCGAGACCAATCCATCTACTCAAACTGTGTGAACCCATGAACATCGGATCCTGAGGTGACCACTTTATTTTAAATACCACTGAGGTCAACTTTAATCTGTATTGAAAGGTTACATAACCTATATTACAAGACTAGAAAGGAATTTTTCTTTATCTTGTGAAATCAGTTTTAAATATTTGACCTCTTTTTGTTTTCAAGATTGACGCCAAAGACAGTAAGCTTCTTATAACTTTAATTATAGCCAAGTGTAGGCTTATAATAATGGTGGATTATGAGGCTTTCTAGGCTTTGTACTTTATAACTAAAGATAATATCAAATATAATCTTGAAAACTTCATTATACCTGTATTACAGTACATTTTAGGATATATATAATTTTTTAATTCAATAAACTAAATCTAAAATAGGATTTGCATCAGTGACAGTTTGGTATAACGCGTTATTTTACAATAGACTGAATCTCTGGTGACGGGGAGATAAGGTATTTGAATCCTTGTTGGTTGATCCGGGAGTGGCCTTTCCTAAATAGTTCTATACTATCTCGCCAAGTAGATTCGGCTACATTTCCTTTAAATCGTTCCTTTCTCAATGCTACCCTATCGTGTAAATATGAAAATATTTTAGGTGGTGGTTATAAATTAAGATATAGCTTAAAAACATTTTTAACACCTCATCTTACTGCCTGTTCAGGCTATACGCTAAAGTGCTTATTAAGCTAATTGTTTTAAGGATTTGGGAGGTTATATCTTTAGGAAGTGTGTCCGCATTTGCGTAGAGTCAACATCCAATTTGGAAAATTACCCTCAATATACCCAACCGAGATTCTAACCTTTATCTCCCCGACATCAGCAGTGTAGTCTAAGATTGTATAACGTAAGACCACGTGACCAAAGAAGCGTGTAATTAATCATTAAAACTTTAGCCAGCCTCTAGTATTATTTTACAGAAGATATATTAGGTATAACTATTTTGCACATATTAAAAGTCGACTATAATAATACACTAATACACTGCTATCTGTTTACTTATTAGTTGTCTTAGGGCTAGGTAAGAATGTTTAACCCACATTACGCAGGCCGCTTTCAGCACCAAATCTCATCCTGTGTGGCCCACCAGCTTAAATTAAAATAATTTAAATTGCAGAAATAAACAACAAATTAGGCTATTGGAGCTGACGTAAGTGCTCATCAGTTTCCAAGAACATTTAGCTTTATTTATTTTCACAAGTAACATATTTATAACTATTCGTTCATGTTTTTATTATTTTGAGACTTGAGTCCGATAAATTCTATCTATGACCCCTGGTAAAATTCCCAAGATCCTTAGCGGCCCTTTGCCAGGAAGTTGTTGGAGCTGCCTGGGGTAGTGCTGTCTTTATTTATCATATGTTGTATTGTTAGCAAAGAAAAAAAATGCTTCCATTATAAGTTAAAAACAATATAGTATGCTAAGCAATTAAACATATTCTTCCACGAAATAGTCTCACAGTTTGTAAAAATTAAAATGTTTAATTTCATATATGCCAAGTTGAGCTTATTACTTTTTAAAATTTATTTTTAGAATGTTCTCCATGACAAAATATTAAAGTGGCTACCATCAATATCAAATCTTGGTCTAGATGAAAAATTTGAGCCAAACTCTGTAGATATATTTGCCACGTAGAGGAAAGTTTTCTATCTGTATTTTGTAGGGAAAATTATGGTACCTAGGATTTCGAATGTCTCACAATTTGGTCATGTTGATTCTGATTGGTTTTACAGAAACTAGCACAATGTGTTTTATTACAATAGTTAGAGTTGAAATTATTTATTACTAGCACTGCGTCTTACTACCCGTTTGGGCTGTACACACTTACGCTAATGTGTAATGGTAGAGTGATTGTGAGATGAAATGAGGGACCTATAGTTTAATTTGGACTCCGAACCATGGTGGAGGCCTGGCACTCCCCACATTCACAAGATGTCTTGTCAGAGGTGAAGGAAGGGTTTGGCAGTATAAAATTCGTTTCTATTTAAGTGCATGGATCACATACCAATCAACTCTGTAATACAATCGTTTAGAAGGTGTATGTTTATGCAAACACTATTGCACGTGGATCATTTATGATTGAACATTAATGGAGCTAAAGAGTTAATAACAGTTTCTAATACTAAATATTGACAAAATATTAAATGGTATTTTGGATAAAAACTGCATTGAAAAGAAGGTTTTTGACCATTTTAGAATCACTTCACGGATCAGCACTGCACACAAATCCTAATTATATCATAATATACACATATTGTAGTCATTATCAGGAAACTTGTCGCTTTCTCCTCCATTGCCAACACGTAAAATCTTGAGTAATCGATCAAATACGAACGCACTGCACACCTATCTGACATATCGTAGATCTTTTATTTTCTCTGGTGACCTGGTGGTCTAGGGGCAAGGTGTCAGACTTCTATGCTGGCGGCCGGGGTTCAATCCTCGGTCCCGGCACAGATTTATCTGATTGCCAAACCCTTCCTTCACCTCTGACAATACATGTATTAATCACATCTTGTGAACGGGGGGAATGCCAGGCCTCCACCGTGGTTCGGATTCCACGTTAAACTGTAGGTCCTCCATTTCATCTCACAATCACCCTACCATTACACATTAGCGTATGTGCGTATAACCTGAATGAATAGTAAGACGTGGTTCTAATAATAATAATAATAATAATATTTTCTCTTTATCGCCCATACGCGAACAAACACACACACAGACAAACACAGATGCAAGCCGGGAGAAGAGTTGGGCCTGCCATGATGAATGCTCTTAGTTACATAATCCTGCGAGGAATGCTATGAAATTAAAAGTATACACTTATTTGTTTGAATTTTACTTTCTATTAACTCCTTGTAAAGAGAAATGTTATAATCATTAAAAGAATTGGACTCAAGATTGTGATAAAATATAATGTTGACGTTTCAAAACACTTTGAAACTGAAAAAGTTGTTTTCGTGATGCCGTATGTCTTGTCTGTATGTTTCTGTATGCTTGCCTAGAGCCTAAACCATTTTACCGGTCATGCCAAGACTTGGTGTCTAGGGTTTTTATAGGGTATTCTAGGAATTAAATATATATTCCTAAAATTAACGTTAGTTTACTTAAAGGCAAAAGATGAAAATATCATCTTTTTTCGAAATTTGTTCTTTTGATTTTGATTAAATTTCTTGCCTAGGAACTGTTTAGCACTAAAAATTTATTATTATTATTATTATTTAGCGCCGCGTCTTACTACCAGTTCAGGTTATACTCTTTAAGTACTAATTACGCTAATGAATTAGGAATTAGGAAGGTTGAATTAGAGGAAGTGAACCCGCATTTGCGTGGAGGGAGAGTGGAAAACCATTTAGGAAAAACTACCCCCAGCTCACCCGACCGAGATTCGAACCTAGATCTCCCCGTCCTCAGAAGTGGAGCTTAACACGACTAGCGCGTTAGCCAACTACGCCACCGAGGCGGGTAGCACTAAAAATAAAATGGCAATTTCTATTTTACAAAGAAAAGAGTTTGTGAGGTTTTCCCCTATTGTATGGCACAACTGACCGGGAGGAACATAACATCCAGTTCTGTCTCCTGTATGTAGACTATTAGTCGCTCTGGTGGCACAGAACTTTGCACATGGTATACCACAGGAGGCTGTCTTCACGTCATACCCACAATGAGATATTGGGGTGATAATTATTATGAATTTGTGGAATCGGGGGGAATCTTAGCCTAACTTAATTCTAGTTTACCACAGCCTGGTGATTGATGGGATAGTTCCACTTAAGATAGAAATACCTAAAGTACCATCTGGGAATTGAGCCCGGGACCCCTAAATTCAAAGCCAGGTGCACTGACAACCACACCTTGGGGGCGTTTTTATACTTTACATAAGTGGAAATATCCTTTTATTTATCATTTCTTGTAAACTAATAGCGATAAAAATAACATACCCTAGTAATGTTGAAATTATACAAAATAACAATCCTTTTTTGAAATAAACTTTTTCAAAACCACTAGATTCTTAGATAATAACAAATGTTTATTTTTATGGATTTCTTTTAAATTGGAACTTGCTTGTTAATATTTTCTTTAATAATGTCACTTATATTTTGTGGAGTGTTTCTGTAACAGTTTATATTATTTTGTTTCACTAATATCACGAGTATTTATTAAATGTCTTTCTATTTAGGTAAAATAGAAAGTCTATACGATACATCGAACTATTTAATTTTTATATATAGCTGATACTTTTACAACTTTCTTTTATAAATGATTTCAATAGTTTTTAAAGTGCTACACTCTTAAGAAGTTGTTTTTATTTAGAATTTCAACTTGAAAAGAGATCACATTATAGTTAGATCAGTTTGAAGATTATTTTGAGAAAAGTACAATTTGGACCCAAAATTCATGGATCAATCTATCCCTAAAGTTACTAAACCAATTTCTAAGCTGACTAGAAATATATATTTAAAAACAATAATAAAAATTAATTATGTCATTGAAATAATTGCTCGAACATATAAACCAGTAATAAATTTGACGTAAAATCTCAGAACGATTTTGATGAAATTTAAACCAAAATAAGTTTAATTCTTGTTAGAAAATTGTTTGTTATTTTTTATCGACTTATCTATTATTATTATTATTGTTATTTAGCCATTTTTTGTCTATCATTTTTTCTTGTGTAAATATATGTATTATAAGGTATGTACGTGTGTACTTTTCAGTGCTGGCCTGTTATAGGTCTTACGACTGTTGGCCAGAACTATAATAAAGGAAATTGAAATTGAAATTATTATTATTATTAGCACGGTGTCTTACTACCCGTTTGGTTTATACGTATTAATGCTAATGTGTAATGGTATAGTGATTATGAAATTGAATGAAGGACCTACAGTTTAAAGTGGAATCCGAACCACGGTGGAGGCATTGCATTCCTCACATTCACAAGTTGTGATTAAGTTAATAATGTTATATTCTGATGAATAGACGAAGGAAAGCCTAAATTAAAGGAATGTATTTGTTTAGTTACTACCTTGTATTGTTCTACTATGCTATAGCGATTAATATTTCCATAGTGCATTCAATAAAGTTAAGACTGCTAAGATTCATGCCATAATGGAACATAACTACAAATTAAAAGTTTATCTTTTTGATTTGGATATAAATAAATTAATGGAATAGTTTTTAATTATATAGAAATTTAGATACTGTATAGTATTTTATGATACATATACATTTTTTTAGTTGTAAGAGAAATCTGAGCTACCTAGCTTATTTAATTAACCCACATTGACTTCACTGACTTAAGTGAGTAAGAACTGAGTAAGACCCTAATAAATACGCTGAAAATGATTGTTTAGCTTATACAAATAATTTAATTTAACGTTTTGGTTCCAAATATTTTGAGTAATACAGCTGTTATAAACAAAAATTCCACTATTTGAGATTACAAAGAAGAACAATATTTTATCCTTTTGAAATATGTGTACTTAAATAAAACTATACATTGTATTGTTCATAAATACGTTCTTTTCTTAGTAATATTCATTTTACTTTGGGGTTTTTGGGAACTCTTTACACATTCAAATGAAATAAAATCAAATGAAAAACAGAAGAATATTTTATTGAATTAGTTTTGTATGTTTATTGTTAACACAGGAAAGACTTTTTATATCAACCAGTGTCAGTTAAACTTTCAGAATTCATTTACAACTTCTTATATCACTACGAACATTTTGTACAAGTGAAAAGTTTTATTAATAGGAGGACAAATACATACAGAAAAAGACAACAAATTTATAGAATTTATACACATACGAACATTTACATATACTTTTTTCGGACAAAACGCTTGTTTTATAATTATGGATTTGTAAATATGTTCTATATAAAAATTGAGATAAGACCGATTTCTCTTTAAATACCGACATTTATGTAAATAAATAAATATCCAGACACAATATAATATCTGTATAATATAACATCATAAAGATATTATAAAATACCTAGATTATATAATACATTATCTACTTTAAATTGAAAACTAAGTAAAATATTTACAATTTAATAAACTTCTTTAACATCAAATGAGATGATATCAGGAAGATATATTTAGCAATATTCTATATAACTTTAAATATTTTCCGAATAATATATTTCAGTAGTCAACAAGAATATTATACTAATACAATTAATATTATTACTATTACACTTTTTACAGCAAATACGAAATTAAATATTTAATATTAGAATAATTGTTAATATAGTAGATTATTTACATTTAGTGATTAGTCTATTATATTGTGAACATTAACAGCCACGCATCATTACAATTTTACACATATTTGTAAATTAAAAGAGGTCAATTAAATAATTTTGGATTAGAAAAATTGATGTTCGTTCTCATTTTTGTGCAAGGAACGCTAGGGCTCAGCTTAGTTCCCTGAACAACCTTTCAAACCTTCAATAAATAATTTGAGACACACATACTAAATTTAAAGGAGGTTTTCTTTGGTAATAGGTAGATTATATTTAAATTCTGTTTGGTGTGATTTGGTTTTTTAAAATATACTTTCATTGTGATCATAATAGATATTTAGCAAGTAGCCAAGAAATTTTTATTCCAAATAAATTGAAAAATTTATTTATACTCCCCTTATATTTTTAATGCCTTTCTTTTTAAAAAATGACACTCTTGTATTAGTGAACTATTCAACACGAAACAATATTTATTCTAACTCAACCTTGTTTGATTAAATACAAACGAATGTAAAAACATTACGTTTAAATATTATATTCTTATTTATTATGTTACGTTTACTGATTAAATCAGTATATTTTATGGTCCCATTAAAAATATAACAAGAATTTAAAACTTAATTTAACGAATGAAATTTTTTTTATGAATTAAGGGAAGCAATAAGCAATATATTTATATAGCTCATCATAAGATATTAGCCATTTTTAAATATTATAAAATCCTCATATAAAATTTATATATTAAAAAGCTTTCAATCGAACTATTTGTAGTAAATGGGTTTTATTTTCGCTGTAGAAACATTTCACAGAATACTTTTAATCGATAATCCTTTTATATTTGTTATTTCAATAACGATAAATATATATATTCATTTTGTATTCATATATATACAAAATTAATATATTTATTTTTACACAAACTAAAATCATTACCATGCATTTTAAATACATAAATTTATGCAAATTATGTGTGTTTCAAACCGTTTATTACATCTATAGATTTTCAATCCATTTAAGGAGACGTTTAGCTTACAATGATAGAAGAAATGTTTTTATACGATTTAATATATTAATCAATAAACCACAGAATTATATGACGGTAAAGGTTATAGGAATTAATATTTAAACTATATGTTATCCAATGAGTCAGGTAGCGTTTATTCCTTACGCGTTTTTACGCACAATATAATTTAAGATATACGATCTCAACTAAATTTATAGTTACATTGACTAACATCATATTTAAATTTGTATAAAAACAATATTACATTCAGTGTAAGGATAACAAAACCCTAATTTTAAAACGGGAAACACAGAATAGTTGGAAGACGAACTATAATATTACCATCAAAACGAAAATAAAAATATATTATTAAATATAAAATAGGTTACACACAAAAGAAAAACTCCTATATGTCTGTACATATAATACATGTTAAACGTTTTATTGTACTTCTGGATCATTAATACATTCTGAAATTCCTATTCAATTTTTAAGGATGCCACCTAGTAGAAAGTGGAAATTCATTGAATTCCAACTCGAACTTCCGGCTACATCACATTATTTCAATAGACATTAGATATTTATAATTTATGGCTTACGCTGAGATTGAAGGAAAAAAGATCAAGTGTTGTTCATACCATTAAAAAACTTTTGTTTATTTTAATCATGATTTTTTTTTCAATTAGATCATTTTTAATAATTATTTTATTAATCGCTGAATATATTGCCAATTTTATGATTGATGGAAAGAAAATTTATCCTTATTTATCCATACATTCATTTTTGTGTCACACCAGAAAATTATAGATTTGTTGAGGTATTTTTTAATTTGTTTTAAGTACTAGATAAGTTGCCGTATACTAAACAATGTATTGTTAAATTATTTTATTTTAATTAGGTAGCATCCTTAAATACAAATACTTAAATATAGATTTCAAACAGACTATTGATAAAAGTAACATTGGAATGATTGATTTTATTTAGTTAAGTTTTAATAAAATTAACAATTATAATTAAGAAATTTTATTGATTGTATATCATATGATTTCATGAAAACGCTCATAAATTATGAAAAACAGTTTTAAATCAAATTTTAGTAAGGTAATCTGGTTAAACATAACATAAAAGCACTATTATATGAGCTATAAATAAACAATTACACCTCACAGAATAAAACTAATAAGTAAATAAATGAATACTAAGATGAAAAGTTATTATTGTTATTACTAGCACCGCATATTACTACCCGTTCGGGTTATACGTACTCACGTTAATGTTTAATGGTAGGGTGATTGTGAGATGAAATGGAGGATCTACAGTTTAATGTGGGATCCAAACCACGGTGGAGTCCTGGCATTCCACACATTCACAAGTTTTGATTAATACACGTCTTGTCAGATGTGAAGGAAGGGTTTGATAATCAGATAAATAGGAAATGGAAAATTAATTTTGTATTTATGCGTTTAGTTAATTATTAGTTTTATCTTACTCTGCCAGCTTTCATCAAACTATTTTAAATATAACTGTATTTCGGCGAAACAGCCGTATCACAGAGATATAGTCAAAATAGCAATAACATATTTTTAAAATCATAAATCAAATCATATTTATAATTTACTAAATAAAATTTAAAATGTGGTAATTAATAATGAAAAAAGCTAATAAACTCTAATAATTATATGATCTAGTAAGTTTATTGACATTTGGTATTTCATTGAATATTCAGGAGATATACATATGTATAACTAATTTATATTATGAGTAAAGCTTGGTCAGTATTTACTAAGGAATTTCAAATTTATGATTCATACATAAGAATAAAGCATAGTGAAATAACATTATTAAATATTTTATGTATTATTTCTAAAAGGTTTACATCTTTTTTCCAAAGACTTTCTATTACTATTCCATATTGATTTTAAATAAAATACAATATTTAAAAACTATACAATTCTCGATTTTTCCGGTAAAAACTAAAATTAAAAATCCTTTTACATTTTATTTAAATCATATGAAACAAACAATATTATTCTTAAATTGTTTATTTCCCTTAATTCATTTTATCAATGCTTATATTATTATTATTAATATACATGGGTAACATTTATTATTTTTAAAGTAAACACTCAATTGTATAAAGGGTGCCATTTATGTAAAAAAAAGACTAATATACTGGTTTAGTTCACATGAAATTTAAATAAAATTGTCATAGTAAATACATTTAGCATTTATAGTAATTTTAAAAATCACAACTGATAAAATATTATATATTTGGGCCTTATTGCATGACTTTCTAATTAAAAATTAATATATGGTATAAGAACTATAATATTCCTAATCATTATCTTTATTTTTCTCTAATGACACAGAAGTCCAAACTAGATTTAATGTACAATTCATTAATTCACAGTAAGGCAACAACAGTTAGTCAGTCAAAATATTTAAACCCTAAATAAAATCACAAACTATAAAAAACATACTTATTAATCTAATGTATTTTTTATATTTATAAATATATACACAATGATTGTACCAGCAATACTATAAATAAAATTGTGGGGTCTTAGAAATATTATTCAGAATGGTAAAAGTAATGAAAACATATGATATAATTTGTAACGATTCCTCATTTGAGGTAATTTAATTATTCTTTCATTAAAATACACACACATCATATTTGATTTCCATTTTAATATAAAAAAGGTCATTTAATATCATTTAAATAAATCTTTTAAGAAAAAAGTATAATCTAAATAAAAAGATCGCTTTGTTTTAAAACAAATTGAGCTACAAATTCCCATATAATAATTTATTCCAAACGTTAAAGAGGTTATAATTAAGTGGTGATTTTCTAAAAAAAGTTTATGTTTTGATTTTTAGAGGTATTAATAATAAAGCATGTTATTTAATTAGAGTTTCAGAACTAAGCTGTGTTTGAAGTTATTAATTGCTGTTCACCTTAACCTACTACTAATTCGGGTTTTAAGTATATATTACATTTAGTCTGTTAATCATCTCTATAAGCTTTGATTAAATCAAGGTGTGTAACAATAATAATATTAGTAAAATTAGTATCCCCTGGGTAAGTAGTAGCATGCTATAAAGTGTTTCTCTCAAAATAAATTAGTTTGATGATGACGGGTAGATTGAGGTTATAATATAGGTAAGCTGTAAGATAACTATGGTTTTTTTAAATAGTTTCCCACCCTGCATCAGTAAAAAAATTGGTACATTTCCTATACATACAAACTTGATCCTCCCTATATCAGTAAAGTAGGCAGCATATGCCAAAAACCGAAATTGTGCTATAATGTAGTTTAGAGAAAAACAAATACTTGAGAATAAACATACAAGCCCGAATAATTATTCCTACTTCGGCTGATTACATGCCAATAAAGGAGTAAAATCGATCTTATCCTACAGCTTAGTGATTCTATGTTGCGATATTTTGATAAAAGTAAGATTTAAAAAATACAACCCAACTAAAACAATTATTCGAAGTTACCCATGCTCTGAGAATATCTCCAATTTTATTTTAATTATTTAAAATATAATATTTATATTAATTAATAAATTAACAGTCCACATTTTATAATGTAAGATGTTACCAAAAACTATTTTCATTAAAGATATTTAATTGTATTTACTTGATATATTTTATAGTAAAAATACTCCTAAAATATAGTGATAAAGCTATCAGAAGGTATATATTAAAATTTCTGAATAAACTTAAAAAGAAATAACAAATATTTAATTTCATTGGGTATTCTATTTTGTATATAAATTACAAATAAATACATCTTTTTAAGTGTTTGCAAGTCTTTTTAAATGCTTTAAATATAGAAATCAAACAAAACAATAATCACTTCCAATAGATCCATATTTGTTTGTTAATGAGCTTCTTATTCTTTGATAGTAATTTAAAAATCAAATATATAACATAATTATAAATATGAGATAAAAACAATAAAATACATGCACACATAAATAAATTTATACATTCAAATTAAAGATGTTTACCAAAAATAATTAAAAGCCATCAGTCAATAAATGTTTGGTAATTTCCATTCTCAATTTTTGTTAAATTAATTTCGTTAGTCTATTTTGATTATCTGTTTAGTTCTTGATAAACATATCTTTATTATTCTCTCAATTTCAATAAGATGTAAGAACATGGATTTGGATAGGTTTTCATAACTTAATTTTATTAATTTTAGACTAAATATAAATTTAGTGTTTTATTTTAGTTTACAATGGAAAGGGATCAAACATTTATATGTGTCATACATATTATTGATATCTTCTTGAAAAGATTAACTAATACAAGTTTTAGTACAAATTTACCAACGGCTAAATAGCTATGGACAATAGTTTATTGCCAACATGACAAATATACAAAATATTACAAATTTGCTTTTATTTGGTGTGTAGTATGCTCACAGCTATGATTTAAATTATTAGTTCTGATATAATATAGATTTAGACAATTTAGGTAGACAAATTGTCAAAAAATAAACCAATTTGAGTAAATTTATTTCTTTTACTTTTATATAGGCCTATATTTAAACTAAACACATATTTGAAATGAAAATAAATCACATCCTAGCTATCAGTAATATACAATTATTTATGATATAAACATAATTATTTTAGTTATAGAAATACAAATGAGTTATATTATAATATTGTTTATATATTTTTAACTATCTTAAGTCTTCATATTTTCCTATTTGTGAAATATGTATTAAACTAAATCTCAAATTATTTGGTTTGAAAATAAATAAATATTAAATGAAGAAATTTTAATGCCATAAATTAACACAGTGTACTTATTGATTTACTTTTGATGTCATTAATTAATACAGTCCCTTTAGTAATATATGTTAGTTTGAAGTTGGACAATTGAGTATTGAGTTTTCAAATTTTAAATTTAATTTTTTTTAGAAAGCTTAAGACCTTAATCACTTTTTTAAATAAAAATGTATTTATTAAGTTTTCAAATTATTTCATTTATTTAAAAAAATTGTTTTCTCAAATGTTGTACTTTTTGCTAAATGCAATATCTTATGATATCTTTAAGCAACTTAACTATACTTAGAAATTTGATTTTCTAAAGAATCTTATTAACATATTAATAGTGCTAAAAGCTAAGATAGCAAGAATCAAAATATATCCAAACAAAATAAAATATTTAAAATATTCTTAATATTAAATGAGAATCTAAATTGCATACATTTAGAGCATTGTTTAATAAGCATAAAAAGAGTTACCTTGTTTAATAGAATTACATTCTTGACTTTAATTTTATCTTCTCTAATGAAGTATATAATGAAATTTTAAACTTTTGCAATAAAAATTTGATATAACATTTGTTAAAAAAGTCTAATATATGTTGACAGATTTAAAATTAACCCTTAACTTGTTAGATCAAGTTCTGCTGTGATAAAATTGAATACACATCTAACATGTTACTATAAGAAAACTTGTGACGATACTTTATTTTTTAAGAAAAATATCTGTACTATCTTTAAGTTAGTTTGGAAAAGATGTGTATAAAGTCAGATCAGATATAAGACTACACATATTTAAACTTTCTCAAAATGTATTAATTTTGGTGTTCTTTATTAATGATGAAATAACTAACATTTTTATTTGAATATTTATTTGAATCATAAAACAATCAATCAATTTACCTGATTTACAAGCAATACATAACATTTCATTAAAATAAAATTTAAAATTTTGATTATTTTGAAAAAAGATTGTAGAAAGTCTAGTGATTTAGCGTTTTGTAATACATCACTGTTAAAATCATGACTATTTTAGATTTAAAAATTAAAACTGTTATATTTGTTCAAATTGATTAAAAAATTATACCTTTTGATGATGTAAGTTCTATTTATGCTTGCTTATTATAATCTATAATATAAATTATGTTCATATATTATTAAATAAATATGGATTAAATATAATATAGTTTAATCACATTTTAAAGTGAAACTATCTCTTAAATAATGTGGTTACTAAACAAAATATGTTTTATTGTATTCATAATACATAGACAAGCTTGAGTCCTCATGTATGCTATAAATTACATTTGAAATAAATTTCACAGTGAAATTTATATATCGGGGATGGTTTATATTTAAAGTTATTATCAATTAAAAGGCAAAAGTCAAAAGAGATAATATTGTATTATGCTTTCTTTAATTTTAAGATGAATAAATGCTCCATTCGCAAATATATAAAAATATTATTATGAAGTTGATCAAATTTATTTAAAAATATTCTTAAAACCTGAAGAGATAGTGAGATGTGGTAGCAGAATTAACAATTATAAAATAATAGATTTAAAGATCATACTGGGAGGGATAATAAAAATATAACATTTGAAAAAGGGTTAAACATAAAGGCCTTTATCTATAACACAGTGTAGAGATTTCCATTCCTTACTATCAATTGTAATTATTTATCTACAGTCAATATTCAAGTCATATGCACCTGGCATTTCTTGGAAAATTATATGTAGATTTAAATGTAATAGGAAGTTTTAAGTTCTTAAGCTAGCAATTTATAATTTCATAATTATAATTTGTTATGTTATTTACGAAATGTAGCAATTGTTTGATTAGAGATACCATTTAAAATTCATAACGGTGGGAAAAAATAAGATCAAAACGATTGATAGATTATCAATTCGGTCCTTTCTGGAAATTCAGGAATGCTAACTCTTCATCCAAGAAGAGCAAAGGGGATAGTTGGATTTACAGAAATTCACCAAATAATATATCTTCTTAGATTTTTCAAGATATTATATTTATTGACTTAATCAGAGGGCTCACAAATAACTATATATCAAAAATAATAAATATAAATTAAATAATCCTAAACACTATATTTATGATCAAATTTCTAGCTAATTCAGAAACAAACATTTAAAAAGTACTATAGCATACCAATACGAAATTATTATTTTTATATTCTCAAGTATTTGACGTGCAAATTACTATAAATATCTATATTTCAATATTTGATTTGGGGTGATTTAATCTAACCCAATGAAATTAATTTTTTCAAATGTTATACTTATGTATCAGTTGAAATGTTTCTGATGTAACCAAACTAGGATTGTATTTATTCAAATTTAAAAGCACTAGATTTTATTTATTCAAATTTATAAGCACTGTCCTGTATACATTCCATTAAATAATCAATCGTTCTGATTTTTATTTGTATATTCATTCATAAACAAAATAAGTTTGATTTTAAATCTGCTTATTTAAAAATGTGTCCAAATAATCTTGTATTCAAAATATGACTGAAAAAAAGATTTTGCATTTTATTTAAGTTAGGTACAAGTTTATATGATCGATTAATATAAGCCATTAAAGTTGGTCATTTACACGATAATGTACTAGTTGGACTGTACTCAGATGTACAAGGAACACGCCATTTACGTAAAAGTCTCAAAGTCTTAATTTTCCTGGTTCCAATATTGCCCCTTTTATATAAGATGCACGATAGTGGAAAAAAGAATGGTTATCTTCCTCGCTTTCAGAGTAAACAAGGAGGAAAAAGGATGTTACGGGGGGAGGGGAGCTGAGTCAACTCAAACTTTTTATTGCGTGCCTTGCAACATAACTATAAGATGCCTCCGGTTGTACTAATAAACTGTAAAACATATTAGGTTTACTTATTGATTAATTGTTTGAAAGAAATATGATTATCAATCTACACGATAATTACTAATATATGTAATTTATGCTAATTGTTGTTCAGTTGTGATACTTTTAATATAAATACTGTACTAGCCTGTACATATGTTAATCTCTCTTATTGAAATGTGTCAATGATTCATTTAAATATACCTTGCTTTGTAGCTGTGTAGTTTGTTTAAAAGAAAAACGTGTTATGACTATGGATATCATTGAGTTATTCCGTTAAATGTTAAAAATGAAAATGAAATGAGCTTTCATGATTGTAAATTTATTCAAATGATTTGATAAATTTTCTAATAAGTTTTATTATTTTTTTACTATCATATCATTATCATGATAGTATCATGTATTCAATACCAACATATATTTAAAACAAATTATTTAATATTCTATTTTAAATAACACAACTAACAGAATCAAATAATCAATAGTTTGACATCAAGATCAACTCAAATCTTGAAATATCAATCGGGAAAAGCGTTGTTTTTTTTATCACAGTATTTCATTGCTTCTTTTCTACCCCTACTATTTTGGTTAGTGACAAATTAAGTACAAATGTAAATTGTTTAAGAACAACACACTCCTCTAACTGTTGTTGAAGGATAGTATTTTAGAAATTATTTTATTATGTTTAGATCTAAATAGCACAGAAAATACTAATTCCAGTATTTTCCTGAAGATTTTATATACACTAAAATCACTTACAACGTTCTTATCACACAATCATCTGTGTTAAATTATTTACGATACCTAATTATACCGTGATACGTTCTAAACATTTTAATTGGTGGTGTATTATATAGTGTACAAAATTGAGGAAACCATTTTTGTGTTAGCTCATAGTGTCATTATGAAGTAGCCATATCAATATTATTATTGGGAGTAATCAACAGTCTAAGTATTGTTCATTGATTCGATGTGTAGTAAAACTCCCAACATGACGTAGGTACAGGTCAAAACCTTTTCATGTAGAATCAACAGATTAAATAAAAAAGACAAACTTATCTGAACAACTTCTTATGCTTAGTAGTCTTATAACATAGTTTACTGAAATGTTTATCATCTATGTCCGGGTTTAACGTGTACTTTTGGCTTTCCTATGCCTTTAGTGCGCCTATAGGGTTCGCACATCCAGCAGAAAACCACAAACAAACATCACTTGAAGAGTATACGACGGAACGCCCGACGGAAGTCTTTGTTAAATATAGTATAGATGACGGGATTTAGGGCCGAGTTCATGTAACCTAACCAAAACGCGACTGCGAAAGCCATTTCGGGTATGTTACACACGGAGCACATGGGTCTCAGAATGTACAAGAAAAAGAAAGGTAACCAACACGCGATGAAGGAGCCCATGATGAGCCCTAGGATGAGGGTTGCCCTTTTCTCCTTTTTCCTCGCTAGTCTCCGCTTCTCTCGCTCTGGATCCCTGGGCTTCTGTATCCTCGGAACAACCTCCGATAGATTGCTATCGCTTGTGGGGATATTAGCATTCCCCGAGGGGGCCTTAGCTTTGTTTACTGTTTCTTTTTTCGCCTTGGAGGTCACCTTCCTTCCGAAGATCGGTTGGCACAGCCTCATTTTGAGCGGTTTCACGACAGCGCACCTACTGACCACTCCCGAATCTGATGACGAAGGGTCGAACTCACTGACCATGTCTGTGTCGATACCAACACTGGGTGCCCTACACCTAGCCATGGCTGCAGCCTGCTGCGCCAGGTCGCCGTTCACCGAGAGCGTCGAACCGCGGAACTGACACGTCTGCAGCGACTGTTTAGGTACTCCGGCCACATGCGCCACCTTAAGCGTGTCTTTAGGGGCCTCAAGATACCCTCCACCATCCTGGCTACAGGCATTGTCCGCATTGTCACTCGTGCTGATGTCGGACGCGAAGTCGCACGTCACTATGGGGATAGGCATCGGCTTAGGTGGTTCCGACACGATAGTGGATACACCTCCGTGTTCAAGGGTCACGTTCCCTTCCACGACAACGTTTCTCATCGGGGAGTTGCTGTTGCGGTCCACAGCCGTACTCCCGGTCCTTGCACTCACAGGGGTGATGAATGTCGTGGACTTCTCCTCCTGGGGGCGCGGACTGGGCTTTTTCCGGATTCCTCGTCGCGCTCTCGCCTTCGCTGCGTAGTAGATCCGGATGTAGACGAACACCATTATGCAGCTGGGAATGTAGAAGGAGCCCAGCGCCGAGTACATCACGTAGCCAATTTCTTCGCTCAACTGTGAACAGATCGAAAGAAACAACGAATCAGACGGTGGAAACATTAACGTAAAAATAAAATAATGATGATGACATCTACATCAAGAACCCAAAGAAGAATTGTCAATTTAATTTAGTTCGGTTCACCTTGGATAGGAAGGTAAATATTTGAGTCAAAGTAAGAGGCTTTAATGGTAGATTATCCTGGTTAGATTTTCATTCTCCTCCAATGCAAATGTGTGTAGTAGGTACTACCATCCAGAATCTACGTCCCTTAAACGTATTCCAGTAGTTTAATTAAATACGGATAGTCCATTTTGTGAGACGTGTTTAAGTTTTTAAAATTATTATGTAGGTATACATAAGAAATATAATATTTTTGCCTGTTTGCCATTTTTTATTTCAATTTGATAAAAAAAATTGAGTATAAGAATCTAACGCAAGTTTAATTTTACACATTATACTCCATTATTCTTCACAAAAGACCCCCGGTGTAACATATGCATTGTATAAAATACAGCCAAAAAAACATTTGAGATTGTTTACATATCCATAAAAACTTACGATTAGAGGAAATTGTTTTGACAAAAACATATGTCTTGTTGAATAACTTGAATTTTCAATAATAATTTAATAATGGTTTAGTGATTTAATTTTCTGTGGTAAGAGATTTCCAAAACATTCCTAATATTTAATTAATTTTAAAATAAAAATATAATTGTACTTTGTTAAACATAGTATTTAATCAATAGCATAGTATTTTTAGTCAGAGTAATTAATTAGATACATGATTATATTTAAATTAAGTAGTGTAATAAGAGATTCATTAAAATCAATACATTATATACTGTTTTTAAATCATATACTCGTTCATAAAAAATATGATTACTGTATATTTATTAAAATTTACAAGATTTTAAGTAATATTTAAATATGAAACCTAATAATTTTAACTTACAAGTAATGAACCCAAACTAATAAAATATAAATTTTTTATCCTAATGCATATTAGTCATCATTTTCTTTCTACTCTGATATTTTATCTCTACCATCGGTTATTTGAAACAAAATGTCAAAGTTTTGTGACTAAGTAACGGTTTTCTGTATTTTTATTTTGCCATCCTAATATATATACAAGAGTATCGATTAGTATTGACCTCCAAGTCATGTCAAGAGAACTCCACAGCTGATATCGACAAGCGTTGTTTCAGTTTTGAACTGAAGCATAGTGATTCATGGGCTGATGCCCAATAATATGACTGAGCTAACGTAAAAACCGTCTAAGTAATTTTGTCATATTTACTAGATACACAAAATGTCGTTTCATTGGGCAAATACTTAAAACTAATTGTGATATTAAAAACCGTTTTTAATTTATATACTGTGGTGGTCTTAGAATGGACCAATTAATTAATTCAGTTATTTATCTAAATTTAAAATATATTTTGTTTTATTATTTCTTCTGTGATGTGATATCTGCTACAATGTAGGCTATAAACTGTTATTAAGAAAGAAATTTGGTTTGGTTTAATCTTTTTTTGCTCCTCGTGTCACAATCCATCCTGGTTGAATACATATGATTGCATTATTTAACAGGGATGATAAATCTAGGATTAAGAAAAAATGTATTTGCATTTGCTTGAAAATTTATAAAATATTTCCCTTAATAAAACCACGTTTAGTAAAAAAACCACCCACAGTAATTTAAGCTTATAAGGTTGTGTTAAGGAGTTGATAAATAGCTATATTTATTAAAAAATTTCTAAAAAATCATCTTCGTGGTTTAAACTATATAAGAGTATTGTTTTTATAAAAATATATGCATATAATAATTATTTGATATAGTTAATTTTATAGAGAAACCTAAATTGTATTTATCAACACATTTTTAATGATGTAATGACTAGCATAATTAAAAATAGCAAGTATTGATTTGATTCTTATACATAATTAAGAATTCCTCAAATCTAGTGTCAAGAAAGCATTCAAATTTCACACTACCATGATTATTAAGCTTGTTATTGATATATAGTATGATATTTACATTTAAAAAGTCAAAATAAACATTTGTCCTTTAGAAATATTATTTTAATGGCCAACATAATATTTACAAAGAGAAATACATTTTGTATAAACACTTTACATGCTCTAAGTCACAAGTGTATATCTTTAATTTCTCATTTGAATGTCCAAATTTCAAGATACTCTGAAACCAAAATAGTGGTTTTCACGATCCCTTCTTTCTGTCTGTAATTAGTTTGTGTGTATCGGCCGAGAGCCGAGACACATTTTATCAATATACAAAGTATCTAGGGGTTTCATAAGGTTCCTCAGAGGAGGGTTTTATAGATTAGTTATCCAACCTTAAAATTAAGGGTGATTAATTAAGGAGTAAAAAAAAAAGAAAATATTTATTTTCTTGAAAATTTTTACCGATTTTGCTTAAAAAATAGAAATAATATCGAGGAGCTGTATGGATTACAAAATAAATGGTATTACACAATTGGAAAGACTTTCTCATATTGCGTTTTTATATTCGGAGATAATTTATAAAATTATATTTCAAGTAAACTACCCAAAAGTTTACTTTCCTATTTAAAAACAAAACGATCATTTTGTTTATCACAATAATCACTCATTATATGTAAGATTAAACAAAATTGTTCAAATAAATTGAACATAATTTAAATTTTAAAATTAAGTTAGTTGTATAGTACCATTACATTATTTGTTATTGTTAAAAATAAAAACTTATTTTTATTTATCATGAAAAAATGTTCAGGGGTTCCCATTATGAATTCAATCTTCAAAGTTAATTCTTTTTAATTCAAATTTCCTATATTTTGTTGATATCCATTAATTAATTTATTTAAATAAATAAAGCTATAATATAATTTATAATATAAAATAGACACCCAATATCCATTCTGAAACAATTCACTAGAGCTGTTTAAACAAATCAAATTTTACAAAACTTATTGAGAATCATGCCTTAGACCATGGGGCCACTGAAGTGGGCTACTTGTTACTTAAAAATGACTATTTTCAAAACCGAAGCCTTTATCTTAAATAGTAAAAACTTTATTAGGACAATTATTATCTTTACTTGAATTATAGCGTAATCAAATTTTAAATTTATGTTAATTTTTTAAATTTATTTTATAAAAAATATAAGAAAAATAAAACCATTTTAGGGGCTAAAAATAAACTAAAATGTTAAGCTAGAATTTATGTAACAAAAAGATTCATGTGCCACTTAATTCCTATTTAAAAAAAGTATAAATTACAAAAAATAAGTGTGATAAATTATTTTAATCTACTTTGGCGTGTATTAAAACTAAAAAAACGAGCCTCGAACAAAGTTTTTTTCTACCACCCTGCCAGAAAGGATTATTAGCATAAGTTCTATTGTCACGACGGAAGTTCTGCCAAAAGTTGAGTTAGAAGGGAGTTTGAAAGAGCCAACCTCCAGACGTATTAGTAAAAGGATTAATAGGTGTGACGTCAGGGTCATAAAGTTCACGTCATTCAAGAGGTGGGGAAGGTAGAGAAAAAAAAATTCGGTCCTCACTTACTCGATAAGATAAAGTTATTTAAGTGGATGGCACCAGTTTTTATGACTGAGTAATTGGTTGATGTCTATTGGAAAATTCCGTTGATTTAATAGCCGATAGAACTTTAGTACTAAAATAAATTGAATAGTTTTTATTATTATTAGCACCACGTCTTACTACCCGTTAGCGTTATAGGCATGTACGCTAATTTGTAATGGTAGGGTGATTGTGCTATGAAATGGAGGACCTACAGTTTAACGTGGGATCTGAACCACGGTGGAGGCCCGACATTCCCCATATTCACAAGATGTGATTAATACACGTCTTGTAATGGGTGAAGGAAAGGTTTGGTAAATGAAATAGTCTTATTGGTATAAAACTGTGATAGGATAAACACTTTTAAACCTAGATTATAACTAGGATTAATTATGGTAATATAGCTACAGATTATTTTCCCTACTTGTCTAGGGGTAAGGTGTTGGATTTCTGTGTTGGAGGTCCAGGATTAAATACCCGGTCCCGGTATGGGTTTGTATGATTGCCAAACCCTTCCTTCACCTCTGACAATACGTGTATTAATCACAACTTGTGAATGTGTGGTATGACAGGCCTCCGCCGTGGTTTGGATCCCAAGTTAAACTGTAGGTCCTCCATTTAATCTCACAATCACCCTATAATTACACATTAGCGTGAGTGTGTATAACCCGAACGGGTAGGAAGATGCGGTCATAATAATTTTTCCTAAGCATCGCATCTTAATACACTTTTGGTTTGTAAGCATATTTACTGATTACGCTAATATGTTAGGGATAATAAAGTTTAAATAAAATTAAATGTGAATCAAATAAATCTTAATAAATCACACATTTGTAGCCGACGATTTCCGTACGTGCATCATAGACTCTGCCTTAAAATATTAGTGTAGAGTGGAGAATGACCATGGGCACGGGTTGAATCATGGATAGCTCAGTGGTAAGAGTATTGGCGTACTAAGCCAAAAGTCCCGGGTTCGATTCCCTTGTCCAGGTGTCATTTTTCAATTTTCAGAATATGAAAATTAGGTGTACCTGCAATTGTGTGAGAAGAGAGAGTGGAAAACTATTTATAAAAACGCCTTAGTATACCCGACTGAGATTTGAATTCCAAGATCCCTGTCATCGGCAGTCTAGTCTAACACTAGAGTGACGCCTTAAACCTTTTAGCCACCGAAGGGGGCTATTAAAGTTTGCTTTATATTATCCGTTCACGTAATTGAAAATGTTATTCCTCTAAATTATATATTTCTCTTTTCTATCAATAAAGTTTAAATGTTGTTGATATCTCGGATGGTTAGTAAGATGCAATGCATGCGCGTAAACAATATTATGGTAATTTTTATAATCTTTTATACTTATAAATAGCACAAATTATTTGGTTAGACTTGGTAATATTAGCATTCAAAACCTTCTTTCTCTTTTCCTATCTATAATTCTCCAACTATATGTATATCTATACTTCTCTGTATATCTCTCCCTATATGTTTCTCAATAACTTTCAGTATTTCTCTCTCTTTCTGTTTATCTCTTAATTTCTATACCTCTATACATTTCTGTACCACTCTAACTTTCTGCTCTTTCTACTCTTATATTTTTACCTCCATGGTTTCCTTTCGAATATTAACTCTTTAATCGAAGGAATTCACTTATTAGACCGTGTGACTATAAAAGTGGTATCTTTCTTTGTTTGATTTTGGCTGTGGTATTTCTCATATTTTCAAAACTTTAATGCAGATTGATTTATAAATTTACTGAAACCATCCAAACATATTCATATGCCCCCTCATGTTATCATCAGCTTTCAATTTTGAAGTTATTATGTTATATATATATATATATATATATATNAAAATGCAGACTTCTATTTCGGGAGTTCTCTTATAAGTGTTGATGTATGTATGTATATATATACATACATACATACATACATACATCAACACTTATAAGAGAACTCCCGAAATAGAAGTCTGCATTTTCTAAATTATTATTATTATTATTACTTCAGTTCTACTATAAAAATCCCATACCGTGTATTAAGGTGTGAATATAGGAAAGCTCAGTAATTTTGCATTTTTTTAAAGTAAAATATTGTTTGGACAAGATAAATAAAAAATATCTCCAGAACTTTATTTTCCTCACATGGTGATATAAATCGTTCTAGGATATCTGTCAAGGCTGTCCTAGAATTTAATTACAGCCTTTTATTATCATTTAAATAAATCTCATATATTGCTAATATGCTCATGACAGATATTCAACAACTGTTGATATCAATATGTGTAAAAAATTAAATACTATGTTTCTACTGGAGCAATATTTTAATTATTTGGACAAAAAAAAATTTGCTACAAGAAATGCAAAAACACCACCCTTACCATACGTTCTCTACATCCCCACCTTAAGTAGAAGTTATGTTTTGTCTCAGCCACTTCTCTCTGTCTCTCGTTCTCCAATATTACAATACCCCAGCTCTGTATTTATATGGTTATTCACACAGAAACTTGTATTCTTCAGAGGATTAGGTCTACTACCCAGCTCTTTGTTTCCAGTCTAGTGTATTTCCTTGCACACCCCCCTATTCAACCCTCTATTCTTGATATCTTCAATCCCCACCCTTATTTTACCCCCATATCTTGTGACACTAATCCTATTCGATTCAAGCTACTCCTCCCTAGGGGTCCTTCATTGGCCTGGTTTTCTCAGCTGGCGCCGCCTTCAAAGTTTAGGAGAGATCTAGTCCGTCGTAAGCTTTCACTTATATCTCGAAAGGGGTAGAGAGGAAGGGGAGAGGAATAAGGAAAACGTAATCGGGTTTCATTGCTTCCATTCGGAGCCGAGTAACGTGGCTTGGACCTTAATGCCGAAATATATGACCAACGTGTTAGTTTTATGACGCGATATGGTAGTAGAACTATAAGATCGTGTCGTAGGACCGTTTTATATTAACCTATTTATAGAAGGCTGACATTGCTTCTATTCTATTTTCAACAAACCAAACATCGTACGACTTTTTTATATAAGATAATTTAAATAGTCACTTAAAATACAAGTAAAATTGTTTTTATAATAAGACACAAGGCATTTTCACAATTTAAGTACAGTTGTTTTCCCCCACCACTTTTCAAGGTGTAGGCATATTAATGGTGTACGTTTATATATTAGAGATGAGGAAGTTTGAATTCAAAAGAATGGTTCGAGAATTTTCATGGAGGTAACATGGAAAAGCATCTAGGGAAAAAAAAACCACTCTCAAACACTTGACCGAGAGTCGAACACCCGATCTCCCCGTCAAGGAGCAGTCAAGTCTATTGCAAGAGTGACACTTTGACTATTCGACCACATAAATGGGTTTTACGTACTGTCGTGTTGTATGACTTATTATTTTGTATTTAACTCTCGTTCTACGTATTTGATTTTCTTAGTTTCAATCTTAAACTTATTTTATTTTAGCACCACGTTTTACTATCCATTCAGGTTATACGTTAATGTTCTAACTACGCTAGGAGTTCATGAATTAGGAAGGTCATATTTAGAGCAAGTGTAGCCGTATTTGTGTGAAGGAAGAGTGGAAAACCATTTAGGAAATTCATCCTCAGTACGCACGACTGAGATTCAAACCACTTTCTTTCCATCATATGCTGTCTATTCTACTATTAGAGTAGTGCCTTAAACCATGCAGCCACCGAAGTGGGTCTTAAACTGATTAAAATTTCAATTTTATTTGGAGTTAAAAGATGTAATACTTAACTTCAGTATTCAAGTATTATTCCTATAGTTATTATAAAAAACATTTATCATTAATATTTTTAATACTCAGATAACTGTTTTAAGCAGTTGTTAAAAGGAATGCTATAGACTTGTGTAGTTAAAGTAGTAACAAGATTATAAAAAAATGTATTAAAATAGTTAATCTACTAAAAATGAATTTTATTTCTTGTTTATGACGTAATAGATATGAATAGAATTTAGTTTATAAATGACGCCAAGCCTTAAACAACTCTTTTAAATTAAATTTTAAATATTTACTCTTTAAATAAAATTGAACATTTGTAAAATCTCAAATATTCGAAAGAAAATTTTAAGTTCGGATCAAAAAAAAAAGGATTTGACCCATCTATAGTTTTAATTATTTAGTTGTTCCGCCACGTATTACAACCCATCCGGGGTATACGCTTTATAATCACGCTTATGGGCTGAATGAGGGTGTAGAATATACACTCATGGTAATCGCATTTACATGGATAAAATGGTGAAATAGTTTATGAAAAATCACTCAAGTACACTTATCTTAGATTCAAACAACAGCCTCTATTTTTGGAAGAAAACCAAACTAGATGTACCTGACATAGATTCTGCGTGCCCACCAATGGTGATAACCACCAAAGTTCTTAACCTGATTTTTTAATAAAAGTGAAATTTTTCAACTATTTCCAATTCTTCGCGTTAAGTTTGGGTGATAAGTCTAAACTCATAATGTTAAAGTCAAATTTAATTAGAAAACTGAATGATGTAAGGCTTCACTGTCGCAATATACTTGAATACCAATGATGGGGAGTTTGGGGATAGAATCCTAGTTGGGATAGCTAGGGTGGTATTTTCTAAACTATTTTTCACTCTCCCTCCACCCAAATATCGGTAAACTCCCCCTAAATTCAAACTTACTCGTCCCTAATACATTATGTAACTGGTTCATCAAGTATAACACACACGGGTAGTAAGACGTGGTTCTAAAATATATTGAGTAGCTTTAATCTGTAAAGTTTATATAATGCGCCCAAAGAGAAATAAATAACAAGGTCAGACAATAATCAGTAAATATTCCAAGATAATGGTCACTCTAAATAATTAAACTATGGTCATATCTTATAACATACACAATATAAAAAACAAGCAAGGTATTATTGTTAAGGTGGTGGTGAATGGAACCTGATTTTGTGGCAGTATTTATGCATTTTGTTTATATTAAAACTTTTTTTTGTTTTAAATAAATAATATCACTCTTTAGTAGAAATATCAGAGTTTATTTATTTGCTTCGCATGGTGACACCAACAGTCCCGGATAAACAATTTTGGGGGCCTTGTGCCAAATAAAACTCGGGGCCCTTAGACGCTAGCTCTCTAATAAATGATTATACATTTTACGTATACATGGGTAGTTTTATTTAGAGATAAACTTTATTTGCAACTTTTAGCTATCATGGTGAGTACCGTGAGATTTGTTATTAAAATATTAATGATTAATACTATAATAACTATTAAACTATACGGTGTTTTATATACTGAGTGGATTATAGTGCTGTAAATTAATAGCTAACAAAATAATGATACTGAAAATTATAAGTAAAGACAAAATCAGTGTAATTTCATTTTATGTAGCCCTTTGTCTGCAGATAAAATACTAATAATATAATTAGTAAAGTAAAAGGCATTTTATTATTAAAAACATTTTTGCGTTTTTCTTACGTTGCATCTAGTTAATTCTTCAATATTAATAATTTTATTATTTTATCTCATAAATTGATGTCAATAGAAAACCAATGTTTATGTTTCTGTCAAAAGTCAACGGTACTGTCTGTAGATATGTAGTATTTCCCGTTTGCCAAAAACAAAGTTTTCGTTAATTTTTAAGCACGGACTCCACTTAATGCCAAGCATCGATTAGGGAATTTCTAGATTATTTTGGGATACATTTTACGAAAAAACATAAAAATATTGAAATATAATATATCACAAAATAAATATGACAAGTCAAAGTGATTTATTTGCCATGCGGGTGTGGGCCACCAACCTCGGGGGGCCCTGTGCGGGGCCCATTTGGCACATGCCTTAATCTGGGTTTGGGCATCAACATTTCTCAAATTTCACTCAAGCATGTCCTTTAGCTTAGTGATACATTTTTCTATTAATTTAAAGATTGTTTCATTAGTGCCGCTGTGCTCATGATTAAATATTATACAACTGTCGATATCACATATGAAGAAAATTAAACAACATGTTCCTACTGAATCAATATTTTATATTTATTAGCCAAAAACAAATATGGTATATAAACTACAAAAAATATGGTATTTTAAATTCCGTTCCTTACACTTCCATCTTAAGGTGGTTACTTATGCAATTCTTGCACTACCCTCTTATCCAGTATCATGAGGACAGGAAGGTCAAGAGATCCAATGTGAGCTAGTGTCCTTACACACGTTTTTAAGGGTTTAAGGGTGTGTATTTGTCTCTGGAAGGTTAAAGTTGAGCCATGGTCTAAGTCAGAAAGTTTGGATCATCTTGACACACTTCTTACCAGCAATTATTAATAGTTGTTGAACCAACTCGATGAAGATAAGTCTGATAAAGTTGGCCACTCTTGCAAGATGAAATTATGTTAATGGATAGAGGGGAAATGTGGAAATATTTTCACACTACTAATACACGACACACATTTTCCGGGACAATGACTCTGATATTACAATCTCCATAAAGACCCCAGAAAGCAATGTGTTTATAAATTAGTTTAAAATAATATAATCGATTCCTTTTTTAATCAAAGTCTCATGTGCATTATAAAGGTCTCATTATTTTTTAACAGATGGCAGCACTAGCTAGAGTTCAGTTAAAATTGGACTTCCCTCATTTATCCTGTACACTTTCTATGTTTTGAAACAGTTTTTTAAAATTGGTTTGAATATTTCATTTGAAAAATTAGTAAACTAGTAATTTCATTTATTAAAATGATGAACAAATAATATGTCAAGTTTATCACTGAAGAAATTTATTCATAATTTATTTTATTCATAATTTATTATATATATATATATATATATTTGTTTCTTTAAATTAGGTTTGGACATCTTTAGAATGAATAGTAGCTAAATACCAACCAAATTTGAATTCCAAAAGGTTTTTTTACACCCAATGAGGTTTCTAGCCCGTGGTCTGGGTCAGTTTTTTATTCAAGTCATATAGTTCCTACTACCAGCTGGCAAGGCCTGTCGTGGCTTTATATGCCATATATTCTAAATTAAGACTAGGAAAGGCACAATATCCAGTCCCCAGCCATTAATTTACCATGGTGAAAGGGTAATCCCATATTTCACCAATTATAAATTTCTCGACTATGACGGAAATCGAAAATGGGATCCGTTTTTCAGTAGGCAGTCACGCTAACGACTGAGCTAGGATGCTGTATTGAATTCTATAACCAAAAGTGTTTAATATATTATTGAAGAACATTTATGTTAGAGTATCATGCCATAATTCTTTTTCCTCACGTTTTTATTTTCGTCATGACTAATTTTAAATAAACTACACTCGTGAGGAAAGTATGAGTTAGGAAGAGATTAATATTTTCATCGAAGGACAGTTATGAATCATCCAGGAAATAAGACACCTTAAGGCCGGTGACAGACTGACGTTTTGGTCACTGCGACACAAATGTCGCGATAAGGTCGCTCTAGTGTATTGCATTGTTTCATATGAGAGGGTCCAGACTAACGACACGAACGCCGCGACAGATTTGAAAACGTCGTTGTGAGCGTTTGTTGGGCGTAGCGACCTTTCTCATATAAAACAATGCAATACACTAGAGCGACCTGGTCACGGCGTTTGTGTCGTTAGTCTGACCCCTCTCATATGAAATAATGCAATACACTAGAGCGACCTGGTCGTGGTGTCTGTGTCATCAGTCTGACCCCTCTCATAATGAAACAATGCAATACACTAGAGCGACCTGGTCGTGGTGTCTGTGTCGTCAGTCTGACCCCTCTCATATGAAATAATGCAATACACTAGAGCGACCTGGTCGTTGTGTCTGTGTCGTCAGTCTGACCCCTCTCATATGAAACAATGCAATACACTAGAGCGACCTTATCGCGGCATTTGTGTCTCAGTGACCAAAACGTCAGTCTGTCACCGGCCTTAGTGTACCGTGGAGGGATTCGAGCCTCTATCACCTCGGAAAAATCATGTTAGATTAGCTTTACGTATGGTCTGCGTGCCCACAGATGTGCGTGAATATAATATTGGTGGAAGTTTTACGCGCTAATATCGATAAGCTTACTTTAAGTGACATATTTCATTAATGTGTTCTAATTTGACATAAAATAAAGTTACTTGAGGCATATAACGTGTCATTCAAGTGAGCTCCACCGGATTTCGGTCAAATCTAAGAACGTTGTCCATCGCTTTTCTCAGCATAGATCGTAAGTATAATTACCTCCACCCCACCCTATATTAACGTTGTTATTGTGCTATAATTATATTACTAGCCTATTGACAGAGCGTCATGAGATATTGTTTTACATCTAGATTATTTGGAATTTAGCCTGTCTGTTTGGTGACCGGGATGTTTGTTACGCTATGACTTCCAAATTCGTAATTAAATATTAAACAAATTTGGTAGACATTTTTAAAATCCAAACGAGCAACATATGTACTGTACGACTATGTACTATACATGTATTTATCCATTTCAAAATTGCATCTGGCCAACAAGTTTTTCATTCAATAGCTTATTTCAATATATTTTAATTTAAAATTCTAACCGATCGATCAAATACTTAGATACCTATTTTTTTAAATTATAAATATATTTTTTCTATGTCATCTTAAATCACATGAGCAAAGGTTATTTTATATTACATAATGTACTATTTCAAATAAAATTAACGTATTATTTTTATCTAAATTTCAAAGAGAAGAAAATAAGGATATTTAAACTTGAAATTTAAAGAGAAACCTTGGTAGTAATAAGGATAAAACAGTAACGACTATTCAATTTGTGTGTCTTGTCATTCATTATTTAACTAGGCTTTAAGGAAGTGCTAATTTATACGGAATTTCCAACCACCAAAAAGTGCTAGACAATTTATATGCTTACTTACAATCATACAAAGTTGAGGAGCTGTTTCTGTGTGTCACATAAAAGATAATTTATCATTCAACACATAACCAAATGACTTGAATCAACAAATAAACAAGTTTTAAGGAAAAAGGATTTTATTTGATAAGAATAATCATAGTTGTCTCTTTAAAGTGTGTGTTTCCACAAAGCTTTGTGGCAATAAAATTCCTGACTTAAGACTTGGAAGGATTGAGGTCTATGGTACACAGGATTACTAGTAATATAGAATGTTTGTAAAACCTTAATGTTTAATCAATAAGGTTTATGTAATAGGACGACGAAATGATTAATGAGTTTAAATAACAAAAATGATTGACACTTTATATTATACTATAAAAATGTTAATTAAAACGTTACCACAACAAACGTTTGACACTAATTATTGGCAGACACACTTAGGTGGCCGAATGGTATAAGGTACCACTTTCGCAATAGATTAATACAGCCAAAGAAGAAGGGGGTCGTGGTTTGATTCTGGTCATATGTACTGAAATAGTTTTCTCCCAATTAATTTTACACTATCCTCCCACGCAAATTTTGGAACACTCCCTCTATATTCAACCTTATTGTCACTAACACATTATTATAAATATTATATAAGAGTACAACCCGAATGGTTAAGAAGACGAGGTGCTAAAATAAATATTTGCAATATTTTGTTTATTAATGTTTATTTAGACATTAAAATACCTTTTTCTTTAACTAAATAGGATTATTATTATCATCATCAATGTTATTCTTTATAAATAAACTTTAGTGTTCAACAATATGTAAGTAGTCAAAGTCCTTTTAATTCTAGTGTAATTTTAAGAATAAAATTCCCAAATTCAAATATCATTTTTATAACTGGTACAAAAATAAAAAAAATGTGAAGATTTTTAGTTCTATGCGTAGGTTGAAAACCCACGTACACTAAACTTTCCATACCCAGCACATAAAAAGAATATGTCGACATAGCCATCGGACAAGCTTTGTTAAAAGTGGAAATGCTCGGGTAGCCTTTTTTTTTATCCTTCATTAAATATTGACATTTTAATTCGATATTCTTTTACTTGGTTTCCGTGCTAACCAATTTCTCTTCGTTATAACTTGATTAGCTGCGTAACGTTAGTTCGTGAACGTATGGCTTTTCCCTTTGAACTGCCATGAACTTCATACAAAACCCAAATAAAATAGGAGCTTATTTGATACCTGATATAATTCAAACTAATTCAAAATGTCCTTAATTTATATACATAATAGAAAAGCATTTATATTTTACTTCGTGTGCATTTATAAGACTTAAATATTTTACTAATTAATTATTATATTTGTTATATAATATCTAGTTTTTCAGGAGGTGTTTTATGTATTTAGTACTACACACCTGGTATATTTGCGTGTTTATTATTAAGCGGTAGGGATTAAACGATATACCTTTGTACTAATGTACCCACATATTAATGGAGATAAACTGGGAAAACCTTTGGAACAACTTTAGTACATCCAACTGAGTCTCGAATCCTGACCTTCCCATAATGGATTAACCGGCAAAAATAAGGCTGATATCCTTGTTCCTGTATACCTCTGTTTAAGTGTGTTAAGGTAATATTTTTTATAAGTAGATGGCAACAAGTCTTGATTGACTAATTAGTTTAGTCTATTATATATAAAGACATTTATGTGTAGCCACACATGAACCAATCCAATTCAAGCTAAATAAAAGGTACGGAACTCCACACTGACTTTCTCTCTCCAGCGTTTAAAATTGGAAATATTTACCCAAACACGTAATGTATGTGAAATGAAACAATATACATTATCAAACCCGAACAAAAATTACGCTTTACTTACGTAAAACAATATTTGAATCCCGGTTTAAAATTGTATAGTTTTATTTTTAAGGAACTCGATTCTTCGTTTTTATATTTGGACCAATAAAAAAAATTGATATTGGTTTCAAAGGGATCAAACCTTCATATTAAAATGTCTACCACTGGTTAAATTTTTTGAAACTTTATTAAGGGTATTCCCTCTTCAGATCATTGCGTTGCTATTAAATTCCTCATTTGTAAATTTTAACCAATAAAGAAGGTAAGTATTAACTATTGAATCAAAAATAATACAGATAAATCATTGCTGTAAAAACATTTCCCCTAAGAAGTTCAAAGAAAAATAACATCAACTTTTTGAGAGCTTAGGCTATTTACCTACTCTATAGCCTATGTCATTAGAGAATTATTGCGTTTAAATTTAAGTAGTATCTCTTCATAACCAAAGCTCACAATTTTGTATAAATATATTCGCGAATATCTCAGATACTATTGGTTTTATAAAAATATATCTCAAATAAAAGTTTTTTTTATTTTTTATTCTATTAAAATTGTTTATTAATAATTTATTTTTATTTCTTTGTGGAGATATGGAAATTTCCGCTTTGTTAAAGTATATCAGAAGTCATTTTCATGGGAAAATGAAAATAGCAATTTTGTTTATAATCTTAATCAACACCTAGATACAAATTTTAATCGAAATCCTTTTTCTTAAAATGTATATCTATAAAGTGTTTGACATGACAATGTTATGGACAATGTAGAAAGAGGAGAAAACTGGTCCTTTAGAGTGACATTTAAAAAAAAACTCAAATTAAATTCTCAACAATACTAGTATTTTAATGACTAATCACAACAACGGACATTTTTTTTGTGATATGATGTTTATCTTGTCAGTTTTTTATTAGTCTATTATAAAGTATTCTAAAATTACTGTAGTACAGTAACTTATTTCAAGTAAATTTAATTAGTTAATCAGGTCGTTGAAAAACGTTTATTATTAGAAGCAAAAGATTTCATTCAAGTAATCTACAAGATCAAGCCGACGTAATGATTCAATTAAAAAACCTTTTAATGACATAAAATACGTTTGTTACGAGTCAGCTTCTAGGATAAACATCTTGTAAATTGAAACAAAGACCTTAATTAAGACTTAATTTCTTCAAGGTGTAATTAATTAATTAATTGTGTCGTGAAAAGCTTAATGACACTGTTGACAACTCACGTAATTCAACTTCTGAAATAATTAACACGAGTAGTATAATTGACGGGGGTAGGTCTGAAACACAAAATATTTTAGGATGAGATCTTAGTAGGCCTCTATCATTAAATGTTCATATGTTTGTCCATGTATTAATTATTATCAGACATTTTATTACGCTGTGTTTATAGTCGTGTTTCATGAATTCTATTAATAGTAATAATATTTTAAAATAGTGCAAGTGTAAAAAAACTATTCAATTAATCTTATCATAATTTCAAAACTCAACAAACAATTTATTTGTTGCATTAGTATTGATTTGATTGCATGGTTTATTCATTAAATGGTGATAATAAGTTGGTTACACGATTAATTCTTTTTAGAACGTAGTTTTATCTACGGACAGAAACAAAGGGTTCTTTTTCTATCTAGGTTAAAAAAAAAATTTGTGTTAGGATTTGAATGTTCTCTTAGGTAAAAAAAAACTAAATAATAGGCACTATTGACACTATGGATTAATTTTCATAATACCATCAGTTTAAACCAAAAGAGTTATACAAGTTTATTAATAAGTATGTTATAAATAGTGTAATATGTTTATATAAATTAATACATAATTTTTATAACTATTAAATTATATTATTTTCATGAGATATATTTGAGAGATTATTTTTCTTTATTTAATTCAAATAATAGCTAATATTTCGGTAGCTTCTATATAATATTAATAATAATAATATTTAGCACCACGTCTTAATACCCGTTCAGGTTATACTCTTTTAAGTACTAATTACGCTAGTGGATTAGCAATTAGGAAGGGTGGATAAGAGGAAGTGAACCCGCATTTGCGTGGAGGGAGAGTGGAAAACCATTTAGTAAAAACCACTCCCAGTTCACCCGACTGAGATTCGAACCTTGATCTCCCCGCTCTCAGCAGTTGAGCTCAACACGACAAGCGCGTTAGCCAACTACGCCACCGAGGCGGGTTTCTATATAAGCGTTTCGTCTATTCAATAGCCTATATTTTTTCTATAAGCTTAGCGAATTTTTTTAAATTCAACTTAACCTAAAAAATACACGAAAATAATGAGTAATTTGGTTAAATACTATACCTTTTCCAAATTTCCAAGTCTTTGTCCAATTAGAGCAATGGGAGTATTATTCAAGCCTATGAAATATTAACTTTTTTTAAACTTTAAATACTAATTTCTCAGAATTAATATTTTGTCGCAAATAACATTTCCCCAAGACTTACGAGTGTGTACATATTTGTATAGTTTTGACGGGTATTAAAAAGCCAGATAATACAAATAAAATTGTAAGAAAAATTCCCTCTTCTCTGTTTTAAAATTGACGTAGTGCATTTTTTAAAAAAGAAATTATCCAACCCGTTCTATTTTTATTTTTTATTACAAGAGAGTTCTTCCAAAAAGTAGGAGATAAATTATGACAGCTTATACAAATTGAAGTTAAAAGACTTTCATATATTCTATGAAATGTCACTAATACGCCTAGACACCAGCCATGGCGTACTAATTGTAATCGCGGGGACATGAAAAGACCCGTGCTGCCAGTACTACAGCACATCCCATAACTCATTGTGTCACAAGACATAGGTGAAAAGGGAGGCATTGATAAATGTTTGAGAATAGATTGTACCGTGGGCGAATAGGTGTAGGGTGTGGGAGGAGAGAGTTAAAATGGTACATACTGCCACTAAGAAACTAAATATAAATTTAATTAAAACTCCATACATTTTAGCTCCAACAACAAATAATGTTTCAAACAGAGAAAGAACAAAAAAAAATAGTTTTTTTTTGTGACTCTCTATTTTGGTGTTAATGTAAATAAATGGTAGGATGAAGGCGTGGGATATGGGGGATTTTGGTCTGGAGTTGGGGTGGTAAATATGTAAATTATTATCAAGATTGGTTTGTTTTAAGTTGGAAATCGTTTGTGTCCGCCTAACCTTTGACCATCAAAACAACATCCCTTGTATATTTAGAAATACGTATCAGGGTTTTTAAACAAAAGGAAAACAAAATAAGGCTCGATATAGCTTATGAAATCCTACATAATATACAGTTTATTTTAGATTTAATTTAATATTAAAAGGATGTGATATCGATTAATATCTTAAATTATTCTTTAAAGAGGAGCAGTCAGAAAGAATGAAATATATTATTCAAACTAAGAATGATTCCTTAAATTTTTGTGGTAGAATTTTATCTACGTTCTTAGTAGGACTGATCTTCTAAAATGATTGTCATTGCCGGCCAAATTAGCCTACTGTTAATGTGTTTTACTCTGACTGCAATAAATCCTGTCTAAAGGGCATATGTTATTATACAGACGATTACAATTCATTAAAAACCCATCATTATCAACACTCTTTGAATAATTCTCTGAATATACGTAACACGCGTACTAAAACTATTATTATTATTATTTGAAAATTCATACCTCCCACATTTTCAGATAATTGAATAGGGGTGAGAAGGGTACAATTTTATTGGAGATGTACCCACATTTGCATTAAAGCAGAGTGGAAAACCATTTAGGAAAAAAGCTGTAATTTGAGAATAAACATTCTCGTAACAACAAGTTAGAACAAACTAGACTGTTACTTTGGGTCGTGCGCCTACAGAAGCGGCCTAGTGGTTGTGACAATCAATATTATAAGAATGCAGTATGAAAAGAATATAACATAAATAAGTTTTAATTTTTGGTGACAAATCCTGTCATCCTGTCAGCACATTCAGTTTTAATAGAATATTTTTTTGTAAAAAAATAGAGGGAATTTAGGTTAAAACTAGAATTTTTTTAAACTAATTTTTTTTAAATAAATCGACATTGGAATATACAAACCAGCCTTTGTTAAAATAAAATATTAATGAGATTAAATATTTTATTACGAAACCATATACTTGGTTATGCCTTAAAATTGTAATGTCTGGCTCTAATTCTCCGAAATTTTACTAATAATTAAGAATTACTTCAGCTTAGTAATCTTTTATCATGCAATTTATAAGTAACAAAATGTTTAGTCATAATAGAAATATAACATTTTCACTGAAACAGTTCGTTCCCTTTAGAATCAAATTAGTAACTCTTGTAGGCCTACACCCAAAAGATACTAATCCTTCCATTTAAATTCATACAAACACAGCAATATATAACAATTTTTTGTTTGTTACGGCAATGGTACTGTCACTTGCATAATGTTTTACCTTAATGTTGTATAATTTACAAGCCCATGACTCTATACGCATAAAATGTATGGCTCAGTGAAATCCATTCATTTCCGGAAGTAATCCAATTAATTTAAAATAAGGGTGTGAGAGAGGGGTCGGTTAGAGGAAGTAGCGCATACCACACATTTAATTAATAATTTTTTTATTTTTCACTTGAGGGATTTGTTACATCCCATTGTTATGTAAAGCATCCACTTCATTAACCACCTCATTACACATTTCAATTCTAAAGCAAATTAGATCTACATTGTACACAATAAAAGCATTCACGATTAGAGCATGAAATAGATACCCACAATTCATACCTAAAAATGGCGTAGGACTCACTTCACCAGTAGTTTATTAACGCACTGAAGTATCAAAATAGCCCGCCATTAACAAATGCTTCAAATACTTTGAATGAGATCCACAGGTAGGCCTTGAATATCACCAAACAAACGAACAATTAAAATAATATATTTTTAATTATGATAGCATGTTTTAATAACCATAATTCATTGACGTCTATAAAAATATACTGTTGGAGATTATTGCGCCAACTTAACTGTATTTAAGTTGTAAAGTGGTCATCACAACAATTCCTCGAGCCGTTAATATCAATTTTCTAGAACACATATGCTATATTTTTCATTCAATTAGCTCATTTGTCCTCTTGAGGCTGAGTTGAGCCCGTTCTAGACCCACTGCTTCACAGAAAACCTTAAAAATCCGGGGATCAAACCAGGGACCTTTGGATCTGTAGCCAGGAACTCTGACCGTTATACCACAAAGGTTATCTATAAGTGTAGTTTATTAATTAATATATTTTTTAGATCTTTTTGTCATATGTTCAATGTAATCTTGTTACTTTTCTAGTTACATTTCCTTCTTTTTCTTATCTCCAAAAAGAAGCCTTTCTTCCTTCATTCCCTCTGACCTAATTGGTTAGACTTTCCCACCAATTTTCTCTGATTGTTGTCGGCCTTCCTTTGTGTTGATATAATTTACAGCGTGGTTCTCCAGGAAGCAATACGTAGCTTGTTTGAAGAAGTTTGATTTTGTGTCATCTATTGGTTTCTTTGTTGTTATTGTCTTATTACGGTGTACTGTTAAGCCTTTGGTTCATGATAGTGTAGTTATGGGGAAGTATAGGTTAGTGAACACTTTTCATGATAGTAAATAATGAACAAAAGAATGTTCTCCAAGGTATGTTATTAGGAAATAATCATTCTGAAGGCGAGTCTGTCATGTTTCACAACAAATTATTTATTTAAACAGTTAAATATTTGTTTATTGTTGTGTAGCGGATTGTAAAACCATACTTGAGAACTTGGAGTTTATTATATTTTAGTACCGCGTCTTTTAACTGTTCAGGCTATACGCATAAGTAGGCCTAAATCTAAGCTAATAATTTAGGGATGATGTTTAACTTAGAAGAAGTGTATTTACATTTGCGTGGAGGAAGAATGGATAACTATTTAGTAAAAACCACCCTCAGTCCACCCGGCCGGGATTCAATCTCCAATCTCCCCGTCATCGGCAGTCTAGTCCAACATGAGCGTGATGCCTTAGACCATGCTGCCACCGAGGTGGGTATAGTTATCTTATTTTCACTTTGAGGAGTATGATACCTTATCTTAGTCGGTAGCGTGTGTGTCTACTGAACTAAGGATTCCGGTTTCAATTCCAGGAGTGGACGAAAAATGTATCATTGGCAAAATGTGGTTTTACTCTTTTACAATGATAAATTAACGAACGGGGACAGGGTGTTGTGCTGGTCCTAATCTTAAGTTATATTTTAAGGCATATGAATCTACTTCATGCCTAGAAAGGCGGTAGTGTAAAATATATGCCTTGACTAAAAACTGAGCCTGGAAACAACAATTGATGTAAACAAATTTCGCTCTCAACCACATATTATTATTTTTACTAATTGCATTCGTTTGTGTACTCTGTTTATGAGCCAGTATTGCCAACTTTATCGTCTCTAGCGATAGTGCATAGAGTAGGTGACCTGGCGGTCTAGTGGTTAAGGTGTCAGACTTCTATGCTGGCGGCCGGGGTTCAATCCTCGGTCCCGGCACAGATTTATATGATTACCAAACCCTTCCTTCACCTCTGACAAGACATCTTGTGAATGTGAGGAATGCCAGGCCTCCACCGTGGTTCGGATTCCACGTTAAACTGTAGGTCCTTCATTTCATCTCACAATCACCCTACCATTACACATTAGCGTAAGTGCGTATAAACCGAACGGGTAGTAAGACGTGGTGATGATAATAATAATAATAATGATAGTACATAGACCTGAAATGGATTGTATCTTTACCGATAGGATACTACTTTCTGACATTATATTGATAAACTCACCGAATTTCATAAACAATAATAGTTGATGTACTTATTTTATTTTTATTTATTATTTAGCACCGCGTCTTACTACCCGTTCGGGTTATACGCTTTAAGTACTAATTAAGCTAATGGATTAGGATTTAGGAAGGTTGAATTAAAGGAAGTGAACCCACATTTGAGTGGAGGGAGAGTGGAAAACCATTTAGGAAAAACAACCCTCATTTCACCCGACCGAGATTCGAACCTCGATCTCCCCGTCCTCAGCAGTCGAGCTTAACACGACAAGCGCGTTAGCCAACTACGCCACCGAGGCGGGAAATAGTTGATGTAAAATTTGTTACTTTATAGCTGGGTCACAAGATATTACTTTTAGAAAATATCCTAAAATAGGATTGTACGGGTGGTGAAATTATATCAAAAGTAGTATCCAGATCGTACAATTAACAAAAGTGTTATGAGCTGATGAATGTTTAGTTTCAAAGATTAATTGGTTGAAGTATTTGTTTTGAAAATATAATAACTTTCTTGATAATTTACTTTAATTATATAAGCACTTTTAATCTCTCTAGAAATTTAAAATGTGCCATTCTGACAGGTCTTAAGAGTGGTCTCTAGAAAAGTCCAAAAACAGGATAACTTAATACGGTCGACTCAAAATATCAGATAGTATAAGGCCATAAATGATGATAGTGAATAATTCATTTTCTAAACTTTAAACTGTTACATTAATATTCAACATTATAAAACTATTAAACATCAAATTATTTATGTTGTGTCAATTTAATTTTGTTTTTATCAGCAATAACATGTAAGAGTTCAAATATTGTGTAAAAGGTATTTATAGCTTAATTTTAAAATTAAACATCCGTTTTTAACATATCTTTAGATTATACTTCTATTTTACCATTGTGTTTTAATCATTCTAATTTTAACGTTTTGCAATACAATCTAAATCAATAAAGGATTAATATTTAAGGAGAATTTAAGATTTGGCTACTTTCCCGATTTCAGTGTGGATCTAAAATAAATTATTATTTGAACTATGCAAACCTCTTTTTTTTATGATCCAAATTATTTTCTGAGTAAAAAAATCATAAATTTACGTAGATAAGTTGCAGAAATATTCCAATAAACTCACTATTGTGTCATATAGCGTCATATACACTATACAGGCCAGGTCAATCAAGCCAGCCGCTTAGCAAACGACGGTTTAGGCTGTACTTACACTGGCTTTAGGCGGGACGCGTAGTTCATTTGTTTGTGAGTCACGCTTGATATTTGCTCATGTCTGACTAGCAGGCCGATCCTACACTAGCGGTTAAAACGCTGCGGTTTTGCCGCAAGCTTACGCCCCCAAACTCATTATTATTATTATTAGCATCGCGTCTTACTATACATTCGGGTTACACGTACTCGCGCTAATGTGTAATGGTAGGGTGATTGTGAGATGAAATGAGGGACCTACAGTTTAACGTGGAATCCGAACCACAGTGGAGGCCTGGCATTCCTCACAATCACAAGATGTCTTGTCAGAGGTTAAGGAAGGGTTTGGTAATCAGATAAATCTTTGCCGGGACCGAGGATTGAACCCCGGACGCCAGCACAGAAGTCTGACACCTTACCCCTAGACCACCAGGTAACCCCCCCTTCCCCCCCAAACTCTTGAATCTACACCCGACTGTCAAAACGAAACTGTTCAACAGCTACCATAACGCTACGGATTTTATACTAGTGGTTTAAAAGTCACCGTTGTTGCTTCCACTTGTGCAGACTGGTTTAAAAATTGACACTGTACAGGAGGCTGTATTGTGAGACTTGTTTTGTTGGAGGAAACTAGCAAAATAAAAAAAACTCGTTTAAAGAGACGTTGGTGAACTCATACCACATTATCGAACCGTCTCTCTACAGGACAGTTTTATATTATGTTTATGAATCACAGAATGTACCCAGTGAAGTTATTTTTGTACTATGGAATGTCTGTGGTTTTATTTGATGAACTACTTGGTTTAGTTAATGAAAATATTGCAAAACGTGATACCATCTTGCTGCTGAAAGATTGTGACATTGAGGAAAAACTTCCTGTCAACGCCTGGTGTAGTTTGATTCGCGTTTCTACCGCTAGGTGGTTTTAGCGCCACCAGAGGTAGATGTCAAAACACTGGTCTAGACGAAAACTTATTTTCTAACTTGATAACAAGGGTTTCATTCAAGGCGCGGTTGCTGGCGTTTTAACCTCTAGTGTAGAATAGGCTTTAGAGCGGAGAGAACCTTATACAGCGAGCGGTCGGATTGTTATGTTTATAAAGATCACGAAACTTGTTCAGTAGTTTTACTTTTGCAGTGTAGTGCAGGGCAGTCTTGTCGAACCTAGGCCCTTACACACAATTTTCTTTCGTGTGAGGGGGGGGGGGGGG
>CABEEJ010000221.1:307322-333705 GCA_901482245.1 Timema douglasi
GGGGGGGGGGGGGGAGGGTGTGTAGAGGGGGAGTAGTCATTCTTCAAATATTGTTGACAACGACGGTTATTTCAAGACCAAACAGTGTGGAGAGGAGATGAATAAATCTGACCTGCACAGAAAAATAAATCCATCAAAATTTCGTAAAAAAATATATCGAATTGGATCGATTCCTGCATTCATTGAAAATTGGTATACTTTTTATGACTCTATGTAAAAATAACTAATTCTACATACATTTAAAAAAACTAATACAATTTCTATTAAAATTCATAAAAAAGTATATTAATTATTAGTTAATGCAACCATGGGTCATCTATAAGATATTTATTTTGCGAAATTTTGACTTATTATTATTCTTCGTTAGTGGGGGAATTCCTTAGTATATTCACGATGTTTAGTCTAATAATTTTATGGTAATTTTTTTTTAGGTTTTGTAGAGGGTGGCTTCAGCCCCACAAGCCCCCTACCCTCTCACATGGGTATGAGCCTGGTTGAACCTCATGTGGTATTAGATCATCCATATACAGCGATAAGGCTCAGATGACGGATTTCATGTACAGATGTCAGTGGTAATATTTTTATTTAGCACCGAGTCTTATTACTCCATTCAGGTTTTACGCTTATATACTAATTATGTTAATGGTTTTAGGGATTAGTAAGGTCTTATTTAAAGGGTGTGTACCCGCATTTTCTTGTAGGGTGTGAGTGTGCATTTTTTTTGTTGTAAAAACCATCCTCAGTACACCCAACTGAGATTCGAACCTCAATCTCCCTTTAAGAGGCAGTCTAGCCTATTACGAGGGCGGTGGATTAGACCTTTTTGCCACCGAAGCGGGTCATTCCATGCTAATTACACAGAGGTGTGGGCAGCAATCACTACTATTGATCAATGAAACATACTAATCCAGACGATATGTGTATTTTTGGTGCACAATATTTATAGTATTTTCTCTTTGCCAGTGATGAATAATTGTCTGGTGTTCTTCTAAGTGTTGTATCAGTTCAAAAGTTAAGTTAGTTTGTAAGGAATTTCCTCATGTAACCAGTTGATCAGAAACTTGCTCTTTAAATATCTTAATTAATGTAAAAATGTGTATCTTTACAGAAATGTTGGCACAAAAATTGTCATTAATTTCAAACTGGAGTTAAGGGAAGTATTTGTGCTAAGTAGTCTATAATATTTAAGAAACCAAGCGAATTAAACTACAATTTTTATTCAAATTACAGATACCTACAATAGCCCCATGACTTCTTTGGTGCTGACTGACAGCTAACAGCTGACTTCTGACAGTAAATATTTAGGTATATACCTAATGTTTTACTGTCAAAAGTGACAGCTCTAAACATATGTTTTTGCAGATCATATGGTTCGGCGTAGGGATACATAATTTGGTCTGGTAGCTTTTCAAAGCCGTCAGCTGTGAGCTGTCAGTCAGCACCAAAGAAGTCATGGGGCTAGTGTAAGTAAAGAGAAAGAAATTGATAAAAACTGCCATGCCACTAAGATAAGTTACTTCAAAAACAATGTATTATGTACAGTGGCGTGTAGCGGAATTTTTTGAAGGTTAACAGAGCTAGACGAAGCTGCAGCCTTTGTTTACTCAAAAAGGTACAACATTATTTCTATAAAAATACAGTAGCTCGAAACTCAATGTTGCCATAATGGCGGTAATGAAAATTATTACAACTTAATTTATATTCATAGTCTATTTAATTAATAATGTGTAGTTAAATTATACAATAATCGTTAAGAAATTATAATGGGAAAGTTTTTAATAACTTTTAAATTAAAAGATCAAATTATAAAATGTATATAATTCCAAATTTTATTGACTTTCAATCAAAGTTGGTGGTCTAAAGTAATAATCAAGGCTTAGCAAGCTTACCCTTACATGGTTCCTCGTATTTTTTTCTTATAATAAATATGGAGCAGAAACTTGGATTCTTACTCGTACTTGAAAAGATTTTAGAAGTTCAGATGGACAGACAGGGTGACAAATGAAGAAGTCCTAAGAAGAGTGGTCAAGAAGAGTCATTTTGGAGCAATGCCAAATGGATCGTGCACATCCTTAGGAGGAACTGTCTTCAACACGACGCCATAGAATGAAGTGTTAAGGGAAATAGGAGCTTAGGAAGAGGGAGGATTCAAATACTAGATGACTCGAAGGAAAGAAGAAAACTCTGGGAGCTGAAGGAGGAGGGTGCATTGGTGCTCAAAGTTCACTGACAAAAGGAATGGGCCATAATGTATTCTGTCAAGATAAGACTGAGCCCACTTAATTGGTAAAATGGTCCAAGGCGTCACTCTCGCAATAGACTAGACTGCTGATTATGGGAATATTGGGGTTAAAATCCCAGTCATTTGTGCTGAGGTTTTTTCCGTAAACAGTTTTTCACTCCATGAAAATGAGGGTACAATTTGTCTAAATTCAACTTTACTAATCCTTAATAAATTAGTGTAAATAGTGCATAGTTGTTTAATATGAACGGCTAGTAAGACAGTTAAAAAAATCACGAATTAGGTATTGATGGAAATACAAGCCCGATGTAATATATGTAGAATATATTTTTATTAATCGAATGGGACAAAGTGGGGGAGAAAGTATCAAAAGTACAGTTTTAACTAAATTCTTTCAACTGGGCTTGTGGTATTATGGTCTGAAACCCTGACTGCTAACCTAGAAGTCCCGGTTTCGATTTCCAGATAGTACCGGGGCATTTATTTCGAAAGTGTAATAGTCGCAATGATCACCATTATTTGGTTACTAGGATTAAGTTAAGTAAATATCTTCGTTTGCGTTACCAAGTCATATTCACCTTCATCATCATTCTCTCACCTCATTGATGAATGGATTATTATTATTATTATTATTATTAGCACCGCGTTTTACTACCCGTTCGAGCTATACGCACTTACGCTAATATGTAAAGGTGGGGTGATTTTGAGATGTAATGGAGGATCTACAGTTTAGCGCTGGATCCGAACCACGGTGGAGGCCTGTTATTCCCCACATTCACAAGTTGTGATTAATACACGTCTTGTCAGAGGTGAAGGAAGGGTTTGGTAATCAGATAAATCTGTGATGGTAATTAGGATTGAACCCCGGACTCCAGCACAGAAGTCCGATGGAAAGAGACACCACGAAAAGTAGATATGATTAGTACATATGGGCGTCCCCTGGGAAACGGTACGTTAGTACTGCTAATATTTGCACAAACTGGGCTACAGATATATGTAGCCCAGACTAATATTATTAATGTAAATGCAAGACTATGTGGGTAAAGTTTCGCAGGATACATATGTGAATATTCAAATGGGTATTAAGTGCAAGTGAACGTATCAAAAGTACAGTTTTAACAAGATCTACTTTCTTAAGAAACATTCCAAGAGAGACCATTGTAATAGCAGATATTTACTATAAGCCTACCATAACCGTACATCCGGGCTCAAGACAGAACTTATCTTCCTTTATTTTTATCTAATGTCTTAAAGTTGGCATGGAAAACAAAAAGATAAATTAAAAACAAACTTTATCTTGTTGAAACGACTTCGCAAACCTTATGTTGCGATAAATACTCCCCAAACAGTATTGGACCCCTGACTATTCAACAATGGCGGCCTCCTATTTCTAACCGAGAAGAAAAGTCACATTCCCACTATTGCAGTTGTTCTTAAAGTTAAGACCATAATAAATACAGTTATTTTGTAATTAGATACTATTAAAAGATTATTTTCTAAGTTTTGTTAACTTTCCTTTTTATATACAATATAGGTTAGCTTTTTTCTACTAACAACGCGTCTTACTACACGCTAAGATTATTTGCATGTATGATAATTACTTTGAGAGGGTGAGGATGAGGTAGTAATCATCTTAGAGGAAATCCTTCTGCATTTGATGAAATATCTTCCAGAAATGCAGTAGTATGTCCGTTTTAGAAGGCCCTTACCAAATTACCACTATTACTAATACTACTACACTGTAATTATCTTGGTACTAAATAAGAACTTCTATAGAAGGCTTGTAGGCCTCAGTGGTCTTCTGGTAAAGTTCTCGCCTCAAGAGCCAAATTTTCTGGGTTCAAAACCACTCGGTGTCGACATATTTTTCTTTGACGATAAAAATCCACAGAACAGATTATTTTGGAGGGGAAGTAAGGCCATCGGTCACATTTAAATTTTGGCATGTAAGATAACCCAAGAAGGTATGAAAAAATACCTTTCCTGGCAAAATTTGAAAGCTTTTTTGTTCTCGTGCACATTAAATACCTAAACTAAATGGAAACAATAAAATAGATCAGACTTGCTAATAAATTCAGGTCATAAATGGCATACATAAGGCTATGTTTGATAATACCTGTTAACCATATAGATGTTTCAATGTGTAATGGTGTAAATATAGTCATGAATATGTCATGCCTTTTTTCAAAAAAACATTTGATATTTTAGGTGGCTTAAATAACATTTTAGCTAAGTTACGTTCATGTGACCACCTTGATTTCGTGACACTTACGTCATTAGTGAGTTTTGACCGAGGTGCTGTTGGTACTTTCTATCTCTATGCATATCCCAGCTTCAGTTTGTGTAAATTCCCACCAGCTTATCGCTTGACCGCAGGTCGTGTAACAGTTTGTATACAAGGTATTTGGTCACACCTTCGTAATATGCAAATATTGACTCCCTTGAGATTTGCTACGGTTTCTAAAACTTAATTTCTCACCGTCACAAATCACCACCACCACTACAACAACAACTGCTGCATTGGGATCGTTCATTAATTACTCAACACTGATGACAGGGTAAAGGGATGGTAAGATATGACGGGGCGTGGTGTTATGTGGGGTAGGGGAGGGGGAGAAGAGGCGAATTTGAGTTTGTTGTACGGTACATTCCTAGTTGTAAACTCAAATGTGTGCCATTATCTTTACGAGTAAAGCTGATAAAGATGTTTTTTATAGAGACAGGTCCAAATAATGTTGTAATAAGTCACATTTAAAATAAGTTACTTTTGTATTTTTCATGTGTTAAATAAGAGCATTTGCACATAAATAAAATTATTAATGTACATGAAACAAGTGAAAGGGGAATGGAAATATCAAATTTAGGTTTTAGTCTCGGAAAATGGGCTTTAAGGTGCTCATAAATATAATAGGGTAATATGTAATTAATGATCTCCTCCTATAAAATTGTAAGCACCTTATCTGATTTTTTTTTAAAATAATTACTCTTTTATTTTATATTAATTTAGGAAGTATTCTTAATCATACAATACTTATAGGCCGATATGCATTAATATAATAGTCTAAACACAAGACAATTTTTGTTGTGAGTCTTTAACCACTTTATTTTATTTATCAGGGTAAAGAATACGTTCTTTTTTTCCACCCAAAACAATGCAAGAAAATTACACTCTACCCATTCAGAATATTAAAATACCTCATGAATATTATATTTATATAAAAATAAATATATTTTCTAGTTACTTAATAATATATTTACACAAAAATATAAACATAAGAATTAAAATTAAAATATAAATTTACAGTAACAACAGCTTGTAAATTTATTATGTCAAACTGTGGTGTCTTGTTTGAAAATTATTTATCACTTTTGTTTTTGTTTTATTAATGTCCAAATTTTCTTTATTTTATTTGTTTGTGGTTTACTGTATTTTTTAAAAATTTCTAATCGCCACTATTTTTCTACTACCTCTCCAATGTGAGAACTTCTTCTCTCCTGATTGGACAGGCAGGTTCCCTACTCTTTTTATTTGCCATTACTGACAGCTTCTGACTCTAGCAACATATTTGTTTGTAAAGTACTCATATAAGTTGGTTGTTGAATTTGGTTGTAGTGTTAATGTTTTACTTTTATTAATTATTTTTAGTGGCTCAAATACGCGGTAGGTGTAGTTACGTAATAAATATTAATCATGGGTAAAATAGAGCCTCAAGAAAGCTGGCAAAGACCTAGCTTATAATTTAACAAAACAACATTCTTCATGTGAGTCTTTCATTGCTATAATTTAAATACAGTAACACATATTGATTTTGCTGTCCACCGCAATGTACAAACTGTTATAATGATTCTTTAAGCTCAAACGCTTGGGGTTATTTTAGATTAAATACAGATAAGTGAAAGTTCACTTAATATTTATTGAATCTTGATTTTTCAAATATATGTTTTAACAAAAAAAAACTTCTACCAATGGTAGAATATGTTACAAGCAGCTTTAAGATAATATTCTAAATGGACTCCAAAGATTTAGAACACCCTCCTGCAGTCGATTTCTATATGATCTAAAATATATCCGGCTCATGATAATTAAGGTGGTATGAGCTTTGTGGCCATTGTCAACACTCATGCTTTAAGTCCAAAGCACCAAAATATTTCGATTCTCTAAATTGTAAAGCATACTTTAACTTTAAGCAAGCACTTAAAAGTTATTTCAATATTTGAAACATTTGAATTTATAATAAGTATAGGGTATTGGTTTAAGAAATACGAGTGCTATTCTAAATACATCTCTATTAAGAGTTTCATTTTTTTAAATGACCTATGGCCTTACTTCATGGATAATAAACACTTTAAAAAAAATATCTCATTTTTGCTGATCTTCCGAATCAACTGCCCCAGGAAAATGCTTACCTTAGACTCCCCTCTAGAGTCGGTGTAAGCGGAAAACATTAGTCCAGGATATTACTAGTCTGAATGCAATAAGGACTCTAGTACAGCATCGGCACTCATTCAAAAGAACGGCATCACTTTGACACCCAACAGCGGTCTAATAATCGTTGGCTAGGAAATTTGTTTTCAAGGATATTAGTGCTACTTTATTCAAACTCTCACACATTAGTTATTTACCAAAGCCTTCGCCGCATCAACACCAGTATTTTTTTAAATCCTACCTCAAAAAGGAAATAAGAAAGAAAATTAACTAGCATATTAATTATTATGTCAAAAGCCTTTGAATATTTAAATGGGCCTATATTTAATACTGGTTTGAGCAGTGGCATACAATGGCGCAGGAATGGGTGGGGGTAGGGGGTGTTAAAGGGTAACTGTTACCCCCAAAAATAGAAAGGGATTACGACTTCTAGATTACCCATCACTTATATGCTAGATATTCTCTGCAACATATCTAAACTGACGTCATGGCTGTAAATATATTTCAGTTCATAGGTACTAAGCATGCGTCGTCCAATAGTAATAAGCAAGGTCCGGATTTTAATGACATAAAAATTATCAAAATATGATATATAAAACTACCTAAGAATTATTAAAACCTACTAAACCATGGTTATATCTTATAAGCTGTACCATAGTGGAATAATGCAAGGTAAGCTTGACTTTTCGTAACGATATAGTTTTCTTATACACAATAGACTGATAATAGCTGTGATATCTACCAGTAGATCGCGATTGAAGTTTTGCCGACCCCTGATTTATCATTTATAGGCAGGTCGGCACAAATATACAAACCGCTTTCTATTGAAATAATCAAAAACACTGTAAAATCCCCATAGAAGAATATAAATAGTTATAATAATACGCGTGCTGAATTTTGAGTTGTAGTTTTGCACAAATACCATAGTGTTTTGGATCTTACGCTAGACCTTACTGCCAACCCCGATATTTGAACAAGTAATAAAGTTGACATAAGTGATTTTTTTTCTATCTATATGACATATTTGTATTTATAAATGTGTTACATTAAACTAGCTCCAAAAATATAAGGATGAGTGTGCAACCAGTCTCCCTCATTATCCCAATAAAATAATGGACAGAGGTTGATACAAGAGAGTTATAATTTTTATTCATTCAAACAAAATACAGCTCGATGGGGGAGCGGCACATTAAAGTTTACAAACACCAAGCGGCAACATACGCCAGACGGGCGAAGTAACACATAAACACATGCCAGAGCCAGAAGGGCGATACAACAATAGCAAAATATATTCAGTCTTATCATAAGGCCCAAGAAATGGCACCACCAAAAGGTTACCCCAAAGTTGCTGATAAATTGGTCTCCCTATATACATTGAACGCTACAAATGATAGCCCAGACTCGACCCAAGCACTAGCATAGCCCAAAGGGAGCCAAGACTCCATTGTTAACTAAAGCAGCCGATAGGCGTACCAATAGCACCAAAATGAATACCAAAGTTTCGAGACCACCAATGGTAACTCCACCCTTTAAGAAATAAGCTGGACTCCGTTCGGAGATTTGAGCTAGGTGGGCTGCGGCCCCACTATTAAGAACCCATAAACTTATATTTCTTAAACATAACAATAAACTATCCCAAATCTCCCTAACAACCATAAACATATATATTTATATGAATATATTAAACGTAACAATAAGCTATCTAGACCCACTAACAATCCTAGATATATAAACATATTAAACATAACGGGAACTGGCCCGACACACTAACAACCCTAAGTATACAAATAATAAACCTTACAAAACACAGCCGCGTTTCTCTTAGATAGCTCGCGGTCCCACATTTAACCACCTATTTGTTTATGCAAAAGAAACATAACCATAGCTATATATTATTTGCGACCTCCAAGACAAAATGCACCGGAGTGCGAACTTTCCGCGAAGCGGAAATTTGAAACCTTAACAAGAGAACCAGATGGGTTCCCCCTATAGTTACCATAGTCGTAAGGACGGGTGCCAATACCCCGCAGTCATGACTACTCGTTAAATAAATAAAGTATATAAATACATAATTTATAAGAAGTCCGAAACAGTGAATTTTGAATACAAGAAAGGATTGAAGCCAAAGAGAATTTTGATAATTCATGACAAGCCCACTTATGAAGTAAGACTCTTACCTCCTAAAAGCCCTGAGTATAATGCGTGCCAACTCGTTGCACCTCAGGACCTTTATACCCTGAACTTATCATGTGCTCTCAGAGAGGAGGGATAGGGGGGAGAGGTCTAGAACCAACCAGAGAGTCCTGGAGCATAGGCCACATGCACAACATATTATATCAAAGGTTCCAGAAACTGCTCGTTAGGGGCGCTTGGCGATGTTCACTTGCTTTGTTCTTCTGACGGAGGGGGTAAGGGGGAGACCTCTTCACACTGCCAGTGGTGAGCCTCGAACACCAGTTCAGTTGAATGTAGTGCGTGTTGTGGAGTGTGTCTCGTGTTTTAAAGTCCATTCCAAGCGAGTCAACAGGGACAGCATAGGTGAGCGTTACAATCATCCCATGTTTGTTGTAACAAGGTTACAAGTGAGGGAAGTTATGAAGAAAAGCACTAGAATCATCCTGGAAAGTGGAAGGATACACATCATTGGACTATATAATCAACCAAAGTGTACCCAATCGGGTTTCTAGAAATCTAGCGAGAGGAGTTCCAAACCACGATAGTAACACCCCCAGTGGGGCCATTATTATATTGATTACAGTATATAGATTTTATTTGTAATGTAACTGCAAAAACAGTATTTTGCTTTTGCTGGTAGGCCTGATATCTTTAGGAGATATAATCATTGAAGAATCAATACTGGAATATCAGTAAGTAATTAAAACAACGAATTCCAAAACAACCAAATATTGTCAGACTTGTTCATAGTTAGTTCATTGCAGGGTAATCTTTAATTAAAACACGTGTAAAGATGTAAGTTTTCCCTACCTGGAAGATCTGCCACTTTTTGGTTGGTCTGATTATATGGCGATTAATAGGAAGACAACCCATTACTGGTAGTTAAATGAGATAGATTCTCTGAAGCTTAAAAGCGAGTAAGCAATAAGGGAAGTAATCTTATTTATCGCATTAAGAATAGTCAGTGTGAATATCGTTTAAGGAAGTGTTGAAATACCGCCATCCATCGGCATGCGTACATAATCGAGGAAGTACGTGGACCTTAGGGCATCGAACATAGACACACTGACAAAATTGCCTATACAACTTTTATTTAACATAGAGTCTTACTAACCGGGTTATACACTGCCTCGATAAATGACACCACAGTTGTACTAATTCAACTATAATCATAATTTGTATACTTCTTTGTGTGCAAACCATAATTATAATCTAAAACATCAAATATCACTTTACAACTGGCTTCTCCATCATAATCTTGATTTCCCTACAAACCATCCCGAGATAAATCACCCAGGTTAGGGATTACCGACTGTAAAAAAAAAGTTACCTCTACAGTATTTACTAGCTTCACTTAGTTGTAGCATGTATTTAATATTCAAAACAATTACATCCATGTATAATTAATTTTTTTAATGATTCAATTGAAACTCAGTGAGAGATTATTTGATATTTTTCTCCATCCCTCCCTCTTATTGTGTTGTAGCGAGGCGGCTGTTCGCATATTTCATGTTGAATACATTGATGGATGGTAGCCTGGAAATCGGACACGAATATAACATTTACCACCATCAACCCCCATCGCCCCCCACCCTACCCCCTTTCACCCCACGTCATTACTCAAGCAGAAATACCATGAGAGTAACAAGTTGAGAGTGCGTCATTGCCATCAAGTTTTGATCGTCCTAAACTTTGGCTCAATACCAGGTTGGATACCCATAAAGTTTGGATCAACACCAAGCTTAATACAAATAAAGATTGGATTGTCCTTATGTTTGGATCAGAAACAATTTTGATACTCAAAAGATTCGATTAACACTATATTTAGATCAGAACCAAGTTTGATAGCTGTCAAGCTTTGACTATCCCTATGTTTGGATCAACAACAATTTTGATACCCACAAAGTTTTGATTAAAATCATGTTTGTATTAGCATCATGTTTGATAGCCAACAAGCTTTGACCATCCCGATGTTTGGATCAGAAACAATTTTGATACCAACAAAGTTTTGATTAACACCATGTTGGAATCAGCACCAAGTTTGATTTTGGAATATCTAATTCTTACAGCAATAGATATTACTTGTTCATTTTTCATATACAGAGTCTTTTATAAAACACAAATATATATATTTTTAGTGGGAAAAATTCATAACAATCTACTATTTTTTTAGTGTGCTAACTTATAGGTCAAAAGTAGCCACTGAATATCACACGGCATGACGTATAAAAATGTGACAGTAAATTTATTAACACTTATATATGTAAAATAAAGTACTTGTAATGGACATTGGACTGAAACTAATATTAAAGCTATGTTTTCGCAACACAGCATAACAAGAGGAAATGTAAATGATAATAGATATTATGGGTATATTATAGTAATAGTTGCTAGGGCTAGAAATATGGATGCGCGTAAGGTTTACTCTCAATCAGTAGTTTATAACAAACATATAATTCATTTCATTAGAAAAAAAACCCTATCGAATATAAATTATCGAATGACCATTCGATAGTCTGTAAACGATAGTTTTTATCATGATATATTTTAAATCATTCAAAAGTACACGTCATCATTAACAATGATCAAGAGAAAACTTTTTTGTAGGAGATTATTATTTTAAAGAGGAAAAGAAGGAAAAATAAAATTGACGGTTGGGAGGGTAAAAAAATAAAAGGATATATGACGTTGCTAAAAAATTACAAAATAAAAGTCACGCGTGCGTGATTTCATTTGCTCTATCGACTGTGGGTAGGAAAAGAAGCTGAGGAAGGGGGTAAAACGGGGTGCACTAAGGTTGAGGCTGCCCCTGGCAGTGACACAAATGTGTGATGACAGTTGAAATGGTGTAAGTCACCGCTGCAATCCCCTTAAGACAGAACGGTTTCCAAACAGGGGGGTGAGACGTGATTCTGGTAGGTCTGCAATGACTGTTTATGTTATTTTTATATCTACTTTTTAAGATGATTATAGTGATTATAGAAAGTTCAAAAGTCCAAAATAAAAATAAGTGATTAACATGATAAAAAAACTTTAAGCTATTATTTAGGTTCCTTTTGGTAACTCAAATGTTGACAGTTGTTTTATGACACGGTTTTCTGTGTTCAGTTGAGTGGCGCTTCTACCCTGAATAATTAAATACCCACAGGCCTTGGTGTTTCTCTTTTAAGAATTAGTCGCATTCTAATATTCATTATATAAACAATTAATGACAATTTAATCAATTACTGGAGCTTAACGTCAAGCTCGTTTGGTTTGTCTGTGATGAGGTCACGAATCAAATTCCGACTAGGCGCGTTCCGAGAGTCAGGGGGAATTTCCTAAGCGGTTCCTCTTTTATCCCTTCACGAAAATAAAGGTACTATTCCTCTAAATCCTGACTACTTCATAAGTTGATTTAATAATGGGTAGCTGGACGGGTAGAAATTTCAATGAAAATAACATTAATTTTATTTATTTATTTGAGGTACACAACGTGCACTTTCTGAACTGATTGATTGTACCAATGCATAATAATTTTCTATGAGCGAGAGCGAAAGGGCCCACTAACTTTGCCTATAAAGGTATTTTCACATAACTGCCATGGATCTTTCACATTTTACAACCGACGACTTTATTTCTCATCCGAAAGAAGTTGTGCTATGGATTTTTATCAATCAAGAAAAATCTTTTGATCCAGGCAGGTTTCAACCCATGAACTTTGGGTCCTGAGGCGAGCCCTTTACCCTAAGACAACCTAGTTTGACAATTAACATAATAGTTTATAAGCTATTATATGAATGCTTATATATGAAGAGTTCGTGAGGGTTACAAAGATAAAAATTGGGGCCAAGTCCTGCAAAAGGTTGGAAACCACTCTCTTAAGAGGAGATCCATTTTAAGAAATCAATCATTTGACAGTTGTTAATTACGGTCATAGTCGCATCTAAATATCGTAGTCCTTATATTTAAAAATGAGACCTGTACCCGGGAATCTAACCTGGGTCATCCAGCACAGACTCCGCATTAAAATATGAATGAAGAATAACCCTGGGCACGGGACTACTCCATGATAACTCAGAGATAAAATAATTTACGTACGAAGCCAAAGTCCCGTGTTCTGTTCCTATGTTTAGGTGTCAATTTTCAATTTAAATATTAATTATATATGCCAAAATTTTCCATCACATCTTACTACACGTATGTAGCAAAACCTATTTTAACTTTGCCAGTGAGGTAGAAGGATGAAAGGTTGAATTAGGAGGAATTTTACTCTTATTTGCGTGTAGGGCGGGTGCTTAACAATTCAGGAATAAACTCAACTTTAATACACCAGGTTCCGGATATGAACACCGACTCTCTGGCAACAAGAAAACATAATTTACTAATAACTGTATTTGTCTTATATAGAATTTAATGACAATACAAAAGAAAAGCTCAAATTAATTAATTGACATGTATTTTACAATTTTTAAAAGCATAATTATTTTAAGGTTATTCTGAAAAGAGGTTAAACCACGCTTGTAAATTTCCTTGGAAGTCAAGGGTGTTGGGTTGCCATCCTGCTGAGAGTAGCAAATAGCTCATATAGCTTGCATCCTGTTGACTAGCACGGCGCGACCGATGGACCTTCCTGGCTTGTGGAAACCGAGATGAGAAATTTGGTTGATAGAATAACACATTGTTTAGTGTTTGGATCCATGCTGAGTGCATGTGGGTCGGTATCTTACAATGACTGACTAAATGACGGAATAAAATGTGATCTGGTGGTTCACCTCGCCGGAGGGTCGATCGCGGGTCTATCGACCCCTCTCATGCTCGCTCCCTCGTCACGGGAGGTTTACCTGGTGACTCAGGTAGTAGTTTAGCATTTGAATAGATTAATAAATATACATTATTGGACTAACTCACCAGTCTCACTCCCCACGAACCCTCCATCCCAACCCCTACCACTCGGGGTCCATCCTAACCATGTAAGTCTCTAAAGTGCCCCCCGGTAGTGCTGTAGTTAGGGCTGGCTACCGGGCTCCAAGATAAAACCAGTGACCTTACACAGTTTTGTAAGAAGTAGGACAGGGACGTTACAAATAGATATTTATTTATTTGGTTCATTATACAAGCATTCAATCATTAAAAATACAAATCTGTGGTTCAATTTTGAAAAAAGTTGTTTGATGTTTAGTTGTCAAAAACCTTAATTAATGATATTATCAAAGAAAACGGTGTATGTGCGGTTTATATATGTATTTTTTGTAATTATTTTTAACCGAAACCGGGAGGCGCGTTTACTAAAAGTCAAATTTCTAGTATGATTCCCTCAGCTCAGTTGATAATGTATCTGTTTACTGAGTTAAGGATTGTGGGTTTGATTCCTGGCATAGCAGAACAATTTTTCATTGGCGAAGTGTGGGCTTACCTTCTCACAATGATGAATTAACTGCTGGGTGCTGGATGTTGTGTCTTTTCTAGATTAAAGTAAGTTGATAGGCTGTTTGTTGATATAATCAGTCGTTTCAGAAAGTAAACGTTAAATGCTTTAAATGAAAAAAAAAGTCCAGTTGGACTGTATAGGTTTGAATCACAGCCATATCTTATGAGTGTGTTAATTTTTCTAAATTATTTTACACATCTAGCCCACGTAAGGGTGGGTACGTTACCTGTTAAATAAACCTTTCTCGTCTTGACCCCGTGTGGATAAATGCGAATAGCCCTGACTAGATATAAAACATATAGATATTTTTTAAAAAAATTGGCACTATACATGTTTAATACGTCTATAAATACATTCCAGTTTTTCTTGGGGCCACATCTTACTAACCGTTTGAGTTGTCCACTAATGTAATAATTACGCCACGTGTTTTTTTTATAGATAAGAAGAATGTTAGTTGAAGTTCATCCGTATTTTCTTGGTAATAGAGTAGGGAAAGATTTTGGAAAAAACATCCTCATTACACCCAACCGAGATTCGAATCTCGATCTCTACCTCATTTTCATTCTAGTCTACTGTGAGTGTGGAGCTTTAGACAATGCAGCCACCTAAACAGATCGTTATAGTTGGACAATATTATAAACTTTCATGTTTGTATGTCTGCATGTCGTCACCCGAGAATGCAAGTGTTCTATCTCCAAAATTGTTAAATTTGAGATATTTGGTGTTTACGTTTATTTAGAATGCATATGATACACCTGCGGTGAAATTGAGACTATTAAATAATTACTAAAGGAGATACAAGCTCGAGTTGTCATCTATTAACATTGGTTTTATACACAAGGTCAAACTTCAATGCTCTTTTACACAAAAGTGAAAAATTGGACATAGAACATTTGCATTCTCGGGTGACGATGTGTGAATCATGTATAGTACTTAGTTATCCCACGTTCGTTATTGAAATTGTGATGCAAACTTCAAGTAAATAGTGTTGGTTATTTAAAAAATATAGTTTCACATATCTTTATTTGTAAATTTTATTTTTAATTGTAACAATAACAAAAAAACCTTTTCTTAAATAGTTGGCCGGTTATAAAAATAATGTACTCAATGATTGATGAAATGACAAATTTCCTTTTATAATATATGTCAAAGTTTAGTGGTCTTGTTAATATCAATATGATTTATTAAGTACGTTCACGGTAGCTTAGGCCCTTTCTGTGAAATGAAAAGTTTTTAAAATATCTTTGTATTCATCTGACTCATGGATATGTCTTGTAATTAATCTTAGACCCATTTATTCGAATCACGATTGACAAAAATTTGGTTTGCTACCTATTTTCGAGATCAACCGGTCTTAAAATGTTGATTAAATTTCAAACATAAACATGTTTTTTATTTTTTTCAACACTTTGTAGGCCTTATTTGAACCTTTTTAGAAACTAAAAATCACATCTTCTTTCTCATACTGTATCACACTCTAAATAAATGTGTAATTTCCACGACATATTATAGTATGTTTTCAGGGTTGTATATCCTCGATAGTCACAAATTCTCAGATCTACGTTTTATCCAGATTGAATTTAATCCTATTAAATTCCACTCAACGAGATTATACTATGTCATCAAATTATTAATTCTAACTATCCTTAACTATAAAATTGACATATCAAATTTGTCAAGTGGATAAATACAGCAAAAGTTTAGAGTAAATTTATAAACACTAAAGTTACCATGAACCAATTATACCTTTTACATTTTCTCGTGGATTTGAAATAATCCCGCTTGTAATTATATCTGTCATCATAGATGAAAATTATATTTTATCATTTTCATGGCAGCTAATTAACTTTTTTAAATGTTAAGGCTTTCAAAACAGTTTGTACATGTATGCATTTTTTTAAAAACGTCAAACAACTCGCTATGCAAAACTTTAAAAAAATATATTTAATTATTTTTTTTTAAATACTTATGTACAGTAAGTTTACTCGGTACCTATGACGTATCTCCACGTTCATTTACCTCAAAAATTGAGGTTTTACATTCCTTATTAAACAAAGTGTTAAATTATATTACGTTTGTGTGCGTGTTTTTCTTCTTTTAAGTTTAGGCTGACATAAAATGCTGACTAAAGAATTACAAATGACAGTTTACGTTTTTCAATATTTTATTAACTCCAGGGGTCAATTTTATCTCATAAATAAATAATATCTTAAGCTACTGGCTCCTTTTTAAATGAAATTTGAACTCAGCCTCCCCTGAAAAAATGTTATCTAATAGTTTTATATTTCACGCATGTATATGGAACTATTTTTCAAATATGAAACTACAATTATATTGTTGGCATGTTGGTGCTAAGATAAAACGGTGAACCTTGGTAAACCTAAGTGATATAAGTTAGTGTTTTAATTAAATAAATTCTCCTACAATTCTTATTCTTTAACATTAAGCATACCCACTTAATTGACGGCATGGCCTAAGGCATTACTCTCGGAGTAGACTAGATTGCTGATGACGTGGTGATCAAGGTTCAATTCTCGTTCTTGCGTTCTGGGGGTAATTTTTCCAAAAAATGTTGATTACTACCTCCTCTCAAATACGAGTACACTTCCTCTAAATATATCCTTACTAATCCCTAAAACCATGAGTGTAACTAGTACATAAAGGTATAACTCGAACGGGTAAAAAGACGTGGTGCTTAAAATATTGTATATAAAAGAAATATTTTAAATACATGCGTTTGATTAAAATAACATAATCCACATAATATCAATTTTTAACTAATAATTTTTTTCAACATCAGTCTTTGGTTGAGGGAAACAGATTTCCTTATATCGGAAGTTTGAGTGTTTACAATAATATTAAGGAGAAAATTATTGTAATTAATTTGAAACTATTTTATATGTCAATTTAATAGCGTATGTTTCAAGGTGAAAATATGTATAGTTTTAATAAATGAAGTTCTCATAAAAATTTACAAGATTGACTAATATTTTCATATAAAATAAAAAAGTTATCATATTAGAGAAAAAAATACATTTACTTTTATCTAAATTTTAATATTAAAATGCTACAATGCATATGTTTTTGATATATTTTGTGTGTGTGTGTTTTAGCACCTCGTCTTTCTATCCATTCTGTATGTTAGTCCATTGTTCGTAAAAACACGTCTCAATATATTAAGGCATCTATAATGATTATATTTTTATCGGCCAATGTTCTGTAAGCTCTATTTGTATGGTATACGTTATTTTAGGTTCTTTGGATTATTCATCGTGCACTTTCTAACACAAATAATATTCCTCCACACCAATAAGTTTACGGATCCATACCTCGTACTCATACTCACCCCATCGATAATTACTAATTATAAAGGAGGACAAAACCATAAATCGGTGAATATCTTAATGACTTTCACCCCTTCACCCAAATTTAAGAAGAATAGAAGGTTGCGCCAGATAGAGTAATAAATCTGATTGATGTGATTGTGACGTCACTTAGTACACATGCCAGCGCGGTACATACACAAAGTCATTTGTAATTCCTAGTTAGTTGTTAAAAATCAGGCAAATTTTTTAATTTAAATAAAAAATAAACGATTAAAAAGACACACCACTGCCCAATTAACGTCATTACTCTACTTATTAAAAAAATTATTTGTTACGATGTACCACACAGACTTTCTCCTAATTTTATCTTATAATATACATTTATTAAAAATTTGCAGGATTTGTGAAGTGAAATAAAAGGTGTATACAATGTTGTAGAAACATTACAACAAAGATCATAAATGAGGTAATTTAAGAGTACACTGTTATTTCTTACTCTATGACATTAGAAACTAAGAACACTATTACACAAAAATTTAGTAAAGCGAAATATATTTGTCAAACAAAGATCATAAGGATCATATTCCTTTTCAAAGACCTGAATTAAAAAGTATATATATTTGCTTATAGCTCGGAAATTATTAATTTTATAAAATATATATTTCAAACAAAAGAGTGTTACTTTTAGTACTACAACTTTAGGATGATATATTTTTTAGTATATCAAATAGTTGTATAGAAATGATTAAAATTTGAACATTTCGACTATGTATGCTACCCTCAAAATCTTTTCAGGAGAAAGTGAGAATCGCCTTCCTATTTATAATGATAAATAGTGTCTAAATATTAAATTAGATAAAATTCGTTAAAACAAATTTCAAGAAAATCGATTTTTTTTCTTTTTGCCTGTCAGTAAACTACCCTTAAATTTAGAGATAGAAATCTAATTCCAAAAGCCCCTCAGAAGAACCCTATGAAAGCACTAGAGACCAGGTTTGAACCAAATCAGTAAAATAGTTTGGCTCTAACCCGAGGTACAGCCTGATGAACACACAGAAAGACAGACAAACAGCATCACGAAAACCACCTTTTCTGTTAAAGGGGGTCATGAAACGTCGACATTTATCAAAATATCAAGTTAAAGTTTTTTTGACGATCACAATACTTTCTCTCCGGGGTATCGGGGAAAAAGTAAAAATATGTGTGGTCGTCCTAGTATCAAAATATTATTTGCTGCGCATTGGGTGACGTAAGCAATGATATAATCAAATTCCCTCAAGTAGCACTAACTTTCTACTCTCTTTTCATTGAGTTTTCTTAGACTTGTATTCAACCGTGGTTATTTTTTAGCCAAATAGATATATTATTTATATAATACCATAGTGATAAAATAAATTTTATTAATATCACTAACACTTGATATGGGTCTCAAAAGACCTTTACTTATTTTTAAAGAAATATAAAATCTTAATCTAACATTGTTAAGTTCCACGATATTCAACCATTTTTTTATATTTATTTTGGGTTTAGTTTCAGTAGAGGTCTGGAAAAATCTGTCGAAATAGCGTTGCAGCGTTAGATAAATTCCACTGGGTCCCTCTAGGGTCAAGAATGCATCACTCCTTGAGGTCGAAACACACCCAAGGATAGAATTTTAAAAAAAATACACATAAAAAAAGCCCGGATATCGTAAAACCTTCATCCGTCCCCTTTCCCCTACCCACCGCTTTCGCCTTCCCTCTGACAAACTCACGATCGAAATTCGATTAAGTTTGTTGAGGGGGTTAGCAAAAAATAACAAAAATAAAATGACAGTCCTACATAGAAAGATCGAGACGATAAAAGTAAGTAAAAGTAAAGGGCGTTATCAAATGAAAAACACAAATATTTATTTATTGACTTTGTTGTATATTGCTTGATTGAAAAAATCACAAATACAACTTAATATACTAGACTTTTTAATCTCGGTCAGTTATATTGAAAAGTCATTTTTACTAAATGATTACCCCACTCTACCTCCAGGCAAATTCAGGTACATTTATGTTTAAAATGTAACCTATCTCATACCTAACCCATTAGAGTAATTAGTACATATCCGTATATCCCAAATGAGTAGCAAGACATTGTGCTAAAAATGTATCTTTGAAAGATTATTACATTTAATTGAATTATTTAAATGTCGAGTTATTTAAAAATAATTAATTTAAACTATGCTTATCAACCAAAATATGGTTTTGAATTGAACTAAGCTAGTTGTTTTGTCCCATTTGTAAATAACCTGAATATGAAGAGAAATAAGTATTTGCAATTCAAATTTTTACTATCATTTACTTTTGAAATTTTGATTTTTCAATTTAATATTTTGACTTTTTGACCCTGAAAAATATTTTTACCATGGATTAGATAAAAATTAATTTTATGTACTCTATCTGTAGCTTTTAACTCTACATCCAATATATATTACACCCAAAATATTACATATAAATTAGAACTACTTTGTTTAAAATATGTAATTATTGCATTGCTCTTGGTGGTAATAAAAAAAAAATTCCATAACAATCATCTCATTTGTTAAACAATGTAGATTTAAAATGGATCTACATCAATTCACCTCATGCATAACTTGACAGGTGTGTGACACAATTATTCATACATACTGATGAATTTTAATTAACTCTGTCCTAGTTTATTGCTAATATTGGTTTATGATTTTGATTAACTATATCTTGAATTTAAATTATTTTTCAGAATTTAAAACACATTTTAACCATTTAATGAGAATATATTTAGAACATGGGAAATTAACGTAGACCAAATATATACCCGCACCAACATAAAACGGCTTCATATGTGTTTGAGTTAAGCAAGGTTTAAATATTTTAAGTCAAATGTTAATATTAATTTTTTTAATTTGTACTTTTTATACTACTGTTGTTTAGTCCTAAAGTTAAGCGTTGAAGATGAGAAGAGTAAATCCACTAGTAATATTAGGGAGAGTTTATGTAAGATTAAATGTGATTTGGGGAATCACCACTAATTTACCCGAACTAGATTTAAAGGAGAAACCTCAGAGATATTAATTAATAAGTGTAAAATCATTCGTAACTATTTACTTAAGGTAAGCAATATGATCAGGTTTATCATGAACTTAACCACATTAACATTCCTTCTATTAAAAGGGTGAATCTAATCTTCAATAATAGCTGTTTATGTACTATTAATTAACTTTATCATTTTTGCGTTATTTTAATTTTAAGGAAGCCAGGATCCATGTGAGTCTATTGGTTTTTGATCTTAGGACCACTAGTTACTATCCTGTTTATTCGTCACACAACAAGGATTCAAACTAAATGCACATAATTTGTTAAGTCCCCAAAATGTTTACCCCAAAAATACTATTCTTTAGGTTTTATTGACCGATCGTTGCGCGATATTGTTTTTTAACATTTAGTGCCTATTACCTGAACAGTTGGTAAGAGGCAGTGCTAAACTAAATAAAACTTGACCACATCCATATAGCAATTCATCTATCTTCCCAGGGTATATTTCACGTTAACTATAAAATGCGTGAGCAAATTTTAACGAACTTTTGCAAAGCATTTCTTTGAACCTAAGACAAACAAAGTATGTATAGGATTTTTTGATTTGGTTTCCCGTTTTATAAAAATGGCCGCTTGAAAATCTATCCGTCGGTTTGTTCCACAATTTATCTCAAATGGTTTGACCAATATTGACTAAATTTTGCAGATACATTCTTTTATACAATTTTTAACGATGTGTGTACATAGATCAATACATGTACTGCAAGATTGACGTTTAAACCAAATGAAAAACAGTTATTTTCTGTTAATACAACGTACTTTTGAATAAAGATTTTTTTCTGTATAAATTGAGCACCAAGGAAAAATGTCAAATTCGTATTCAAGGAGAGATTACATGAAATATTTCAACTTGTAAATAGAAATAATTCTTAACATGAGGCACTTCGAATTTTTGAACGGAGCTAGTTAGATTTATTTGTTCACACAACTATTAAAAAAGTTAGCGTTGGGTAGTCAATAGTAGTAATAAAGTTTAACGTCTTTATTTTACTTGTGTTATAAATCTGTATTGGGGCATTACCTAAGCCCAACTTTCAGTTTGTGATGGCTAAACGATTTTGACAAAACGACCGCCTGAAAGCCATCGTTATTGAATTCAGTAAATCCAACGCCCATAAAGGATGTTACGACCTAGTCAACGCACAAACTTTTGATGGACACCAGCAATTTATGTTAAACCATATTGTGTTTTAATCACGATTTTATTTAGTAGTGAGCCATATACCTCACATTAATATAAATACGTGATTTTAACGCTCATGAAACAAACTAACAATTAATACAAATATTATATTTTATTTATATGACCAACGTAGTTATTAACCAGGATATCTGTTTAAACTAAAATAATATAAACACATTTGAAAAAATGTTAATATTGAATAAATCATGCTATATTGTTCAAGTTAATAAATCGTTTCATGTAAGTATATTATCGGTAAAACAATATAAAGATTTATATTTGGACTTCATATCTATTTTTCCCTTGGTAATCAAGCACGTTGTAAGTATTGGATCAATTGCTTAGAGTTTTAAATTCAAATTAATTGACATGAACTCTTAAGCGAAACCGATTTGCCCGTTTCACTTCGATGGCCGCATGTTCTAAGATCTCCCTTTATGTTATCACAATATATTAGACTTCAAATGACAGGGAGATCGAGGTTCAATACCAGTTGGGTGTACCATAGCAAGCTTTACCAAATGGTTTTGCAATCTTCCTCCATGAAAATTTGGGTACACTTCCTTCAAATTCCTCCTTCTAATCCTTGAAACATTATAGTAATTGATACATAGACGTATTATCAAAAAAGGTAGAAATACACGGTACTAAATAAACCTTTTTAAAGTGGCCTTCATCTTGAAAATTATAACCAGATCTTAAAACTATATAAGCAATTCGTTCGGCCTGAGGCCAAAGAATTTACCGGATAAATTTTGTTAAAATTGGCCGAAGAATTTGGAAGAAATTGCGGAACAAACATCCAGACAACATAAATATGAAATTCCAAACTCTCGAGCTAGAAAGGGATTTCTCTCCACTATGGCATTTTTCAGTTTATTTTGAGGAGGAAAACTGCCAACTACTTAAATAATTATATACTCATGATTGCTTATATTTTTTATAAGAATGGCAATTCTGAAACTTTAAAATAATTAAAAAATATTCAATTATCTTAAAATGTTCTTTGGTGAGCGTTATAAAAATAATATTATTTGTCTGTGACACACGTTGTATACATTTTTATTACTAGTTAAACATATTATAATTGCAACATTTTACGTGAAACCTAATTGTAAATAAGCTAATTACACCTTTTAATGGCGTTAACCATATTTAATTTAAAAAAAAGCATATTAAATAATTTGAGATTTCTGAACGTTGGCAACGCTTTTTAGCTATACGTTAAGCGACCCCACTAAAGGTTTGTGGAAAAATGACCCTTATACACGGGAATGTGACGCCAAATATTTTGAGCTATATGCACAGTATATTGCCTACCCCATGAGGGAACGGCCTAAACTAGGTAGGTAGATAGGTAGTTAGCTCTGGGTGTGTGGGTGGGAGAATGGGTAAATATTTAACAATGTTTTTATAAAAATAAATATTCATAATAAAAAATCTATGTATTTTCTTAGAGTAGGAAGAATCAATGCAGGGTTCGGGTTATAGTGTTGATGATCGTTTGGAGCTGTCGTTTGGCAGATGTTGACAAGCTGAAAGTCAATGGTCAATGGTCAATGGTTAGTATTTCCTTAAAAATAGATTTTTTATGGTAAACTAATCAATGAACGTAGCGAGTATGGGGTTAAATTAAATGGGTGCAAATGGGTAGAAAATCTATTATTATTATTTATATTATTATTTTGGCACTTCGTTTGAGTTATACGCTTATGTACTAATTACACTAAGAGTTTTAGGGATTATGGAGGCTTGAATTCCAGTCGGGTCTATCCAAGATGGTCTTTCCTAAATGGTTTACCAGTCTTCTTCCACGCAAATGTGAATAGAATACCTCTTAAATGATTCACTCTTCATTCATATCCTATTAGAGTAAGTATCATAAATGCACCTAAATCTAACAGGCTAGCAACACCTTAACTCTATGATGAAATGCTTTTGTTTATCTTATTTGAAAATTAGATCACGTTAACAAACTAAATGAATTATATCACTTACTAAAGGAAAAATACATATTTGCGAGGCTAGTGAAAATGAAACAATTTTTAGGATATTTTAAACTATTATTAAAAAGTCCACGCAACCCTGAATGTACTGGACCAATATTTAAACAACCTACATCATTTTTTTGGTGCTATTTCTACATGACTGAGCCTTTTGGAAAACCAACTTTGACTGACCCCAATTCGTTAGCTTTGTATATGCCTCGCTTGCAAAAAATAAGAATGTAGATTTGTATTTATTTAATTTATACCTACACCAGTGAGCATGTAAACAAGGCATCAGTCTAGTCTTGTCTGGTTTGCTGTCTATGGCGTTAATGGGGCTGAAAACCTTGTTGAAAGTATCGGGGTGTTTCTTCATTAGACGTTTCCCCATTCTTTCTCCAAGTAAAATTGGGTAGTAAAACATACCAAAAACTTAATATATAACGTTAATAAAACTGATAAATGGTGCTGCGTGGTTTGGTTAGATATTTCCAATCAGATGTTGCACTTAGGTTAAATATTAATTTAACTTGAATGAACACACAATTATTTTATGTGACCCTATACAGCATACATAATAAACTTAAAAACATAGTTTGGAAGGTGAAACTTTCCATTCTGAATATTCCAAAATTCCATATATTATGTTTGTTTACTCAGATCCAACTGTCTGTAAAGCGAAAGGCAAATAGTCTATGATCGTATAACGGATTTTTGTGACCAAGCTACGTAAATTAGTACAGGAGTACAACCCAAATTGTATTGTCATTTATGTTTTTTTCCTACGCTGTTTGCTGTCCTAATCCCAGACAGCTCCATACTTTGTTTTCGTTATTATTGAATTTCCTCTTAACTAGTACATCGTCTTAAATAATACAACGCTAGTGAAATGAAATTATTATTTAAACATATATTTTTTATTTTTGAGTCTTAACTTACTACTAGGGCTGTGGAGTCAATACGCCAAGCCTTCGACTCCAACTCCGACTCCTTCAGTAATAGCTAATATACATTTATTAGTAATAACAAATTTACTGCAATAAAATCATCCAATATAGATGACTTCATGGAAATTCTTTTTTGATATATGAAGTAATATTTAAATACATTTGTCAATCAAAATAACAAATATTGGTATTAAAGAATGAAAAAGAATAAAATTTAAATCTTTTCTTTACCATATATTTTTATAGTTTGAATTAAGTTTTTATATTTTAACCGTAGTTTGAGTCTGTACATTTTAACCAAATTTTACTCCTTCTCCACCCAAAATTACTCCGAACTCGGACCACACGACTCCGACTCCACCACCCCTCTTAATACCCGTCAGAACTGTACTCAAATTCACTTCAATAACGGGATAAGAAGAAAGGTATGATTAAGAAGAGGTTTGGGGGCATACCTATATATGTAAGTTTTGAAAACTTAGGACAAATAAATAAAAAAAGATTTTGCTCTCCTGGTAGTGGATTTAAACATTAACCTTTTTGTAGTCTGAAAATTAGATTGAATGGTATTTATAATTAATCCAATAGCACTTCGATGCAGGCCTTTAATAGTAAAAAGAAAGAAAAATCTAAGAGATAAGTTCATGGGAAGTAAATTCTTGAAAAACTACGTTCTATTTCCAATCTGATCAAACCCATTTAATTAAACGACTTCTTTAAAACGCAAATAATAATATTAACATTGGGATTGTATCATAATCAACATATTCATATGTGACCTAGTGGTAGCATGGGGTGATATTTGAAACACACACAATCACGTAGTGAAGCCATATCTCCTATCTCCTTTAATTCGATCTTATCTCTCTCTGTACAACCTCCATTACACGTTTTATTGTCCAAAGCAGTAATGCACACTTTGCCTGCCATTACCATTTCATATTTGTTCTTGGATGAGCCAGACGATGCAAGGGAGGGTGAAGATAGATGGGTGAAGAGGATAAGGGGAGAGGAAGACGGGAAAGGGAAGGTACAGAAGAATAGTAAAGCATATAGAAGGAGATAAAAAGAGAGGTAGTCCTTGTTCGAGTTGAAGAGCGGCCAGGATACAGCGCTGCATGAAGTTCTATGCAAAACTTTTCTTTATGACGTTAGCCCATGTACAATAGATGAATCAAAATATAAAATTCCTTTTCATAAGGGGGAAAAAAATATTCCAAGCTTAATTTTTTTTATATCACAACTTTGGTCATTGTCGTGGTGTGGTAATCTGAGATTATGGTTGCTGCTTGCAGATATAAAAGGTTTGACTATTTTTTGTGGTGATCTCTCTTGGATATTGAATTAATTTTTAGAAGAGGTGAAATACTAGTCATAATTTTTCGTATTATTTGACGATGGGGTAAGGGGTAAAATGAATCTAGCTATGCAATTACTTATAGTTATTAAAATTTTACATTTTGAAATGCCCTGGCTTATTTTTATTAATTTGAAAGTGTACACACATGTTTGATAGTAACGCCTATATTTTTATATTTATTAATTTTGCTTAATACAAAGTTTTAAAACTGTATAAAAATTATTT